>SSNR01001152.1:0-19185 GCA_006937965.1 Callopanchax toddi
AAATGGCTTCTGACCTGTGTGGATCATCATGTGTCTGTCTAAATATGACTTTCGGCTAAAACGTTTTCCACAATCACCACAACTAAATGGCTTCTGTCCTGTGTGGATCATCATGTGTCTGTTTAAAATTGACTTGTCCCTAAAACGTTGTCCACAATCATCACAACAAAATGGCTTCTGACCTGTGTGGATTTTCATGTGTCTGTTTAAATTTGACTTGTCCCTAAACCATTGTCCACAATCATCACAACAAAATGGCTTCTGACCTGTGTGGATTTTCATGTGTCTGTCTAAATGTGACTTTTGGCTAAAACGTTTTCCACAATCACCACATAAAAATGGCTTCTGACCTGTGTGGATTTTCATGTGTCTGTATAAAGCCGACTTGTCCCTAAACCATTGTCCACAATCACCACAACAAAATGGATTCTGACCTGTGTGGATTTTCATGTGTCTGTTTAAATTTGACTTTTGCCTAAACCATTGTCCACAATCATCACAACAAAATGGCTTCTGACCTGTGTGGATTCTCATGTGTCTGACTAAATATGACTTTCGGCTAAAACTTTGTCCACAATCATCACAACTAAATGGCTTCTCATCTGTGTGGATTCTTGTGTGTATTTTTAGATTTTCTTTTCTGGGAAATCTTTTCCCACAGAGATCACAACCATGTGGTTTCTGTCTTGTCTGGACTTTCCTGCTTGTCTTGACAGTGCCTACACCTGACTCAGGAGACCTGATCTCCTTCCTGTTTTTGTTACTGTCTTCAGTTTCTGACCCAGTGTCTGACAGCTGAGAGTCAGGATTGTTTACATGGTCTTCCTCTTCATCATCCTCACTGACTTCAGTTTGTGAAGAGCTGGAATCTTCTTCCTGAGTATTTGGGGTTCCTGGGCTCCTGATGGTTTCTGCTCCTCTACAGTCCTCTCCACCAGTTGCTGCTGTCATCTGGTCAGTGGAGCTGCTGGCTGGAACCACTTGGTGCTGAGGAAGCTGTGACATCACAGGTTCCTCTTCATCATCCTCACATTTCGAAAGAACTGCAATAAACAGATCACAAAGGTCAAACTGTATTCAGTGTTCTGTAAGAGTGTAACAATCTCACGATATTAAAACATCTCAATATTTCTAGGTAACTAATATCTCGTGAGCGCTCATGGCTGGATTATCCAGTGGGCATTATGGGCACACGAGTGAACCTTCAAAGTGAATCTCTCCAAAATGGAAATTTTGTTTTTCCTCAGAAGTGAAGCTAAACTGTCTGCTGACGATGCAGCGTGTCATCATGTAAACATGGCACTCAAAATACCAGCCGCCTTTGTATGGAAACATAAAAATAGTGAAAGACTTTCAACTTGGGGCCACATGTGGCTTATAGGGCAGAAAGATGCAGGCCACCTATTAAGGCCCCTTGCTTTACTGGATCCTTATGAGACCTCCACCTCCACCACCAGACACCTTTGACTCCTTTTTTACAAAGTGTCAGTTATAAGCAAACGGTTTACTGAACTCTCCACACCAGAACCTTCCCAACTCTCAAGTCTCACTAACTCAGCAGAAGTCCCACTGCATCGTCTTCTTCATTTGCAGCCCTCACTGAGAGCAGTGTGTCTAAACTTCTGACATGTAGCCGTCCTACTACATGGAGCTGGACCTCATCCTGACTAAGCTACTCCAGTCCATCGCTCCTACAGTAGCTGCAGCAGTCACACATGTGATTAATGCTTGACTAACATCTGGTACATTCCCCACTTCACTTAAACATGATCAGGTAACACCGCTGCTCAAAAAAGACCTTCCCTTCCTCCAAATCATGTGGAGAACAGGCCAGTAGCCTGACATCGGTCCTGTCTAAATGTTTTAAAGAGTTGTGTTTTCAGGCTGTTGTTGTGTGAGCTGGCTGACGAGCTTGACCCGTTCCAATTTGCTTACAAAACAAAACGCAGTGCTGAGGACGCAACACTGATGCTTTTAAATGAAGTCACAAACAACTGGACTCTGCACATCCCCATACCAGGATTTTATTTAAGGACTTTTCATCGGCTTTTAATACCGTAAATACCAACACGCTGCTGCGCCGCCTGTCTGAACTTCAGGTCCCCCCTGCACTGATTTTATGGATAAAGGACTTTTTAAAGGACAGACCACAACACGTCTTCTTAATGGTTTTAAATCCAGCTCACTGGTTTTAAAGACGGGACTCTCCAGGGCTGTGTGCTTTCTCCCATCCTGTTCTCTGCATACACCACCAACATCACCTGCAGCAGAGATGGAGTGTCACTGTTCAAGTATGCAGATGACATGGCCCTAGTGGCCCACCTTACTGACCCCCCATCCTTGATAAAATATCAAGAGGAAGTCAACACGCTGGTCCAAACATTTGCTGATAATTCACTGGAGCTGAATATCTCTAAAACCAAGGAGCTGTGCTGTGAACTGAGAGGAAAGAGACAAGGGATCCTGTTCCAGCCGCTCAGCATCAACGGTCAGTGGAGCAGGTACAGAGTTTGAAGTATCTGGGGATAGAGATCGACACCTGCCTATCCTTCTCTGAACATGTCGGCTCTGTCTACCATAAAGCACAACACCTGCTCAGAAAACTAAGAGCTTTTAACGTCAGCACAGACATTTTAACTCTTGTTTATAGATCACTCATCGAATCCATTCTCACCTACAATATTTCAGCCTGCTTCAACTTCCTCACCATCAGGATCAAAACAAAACTCTCCCGTATCATAAATCAGGCCGGCAACAGAACCAGAACGCCTCAACTTCCTCTGACTGAACTCTACAGGCGCTCCGTGGTGAGGAAAGCTCCTCTCGTCACCGAGGACACGTCCCACCCCCTGAACCACCTCTTCACTCTGCTGCCATCAGGAAAACGATACAGAACCCCACTGGCCCCCAAAAACATTTACAAGAAGTCATTCATTCCATCTGCAGTAACCGTTTTAAACAGCGTTAAATAGACTGCACTGCTCACGCTGGATGGGTTTTAGACGTGTTTTAAAAGTGTTTAGTTTTTTTTTTCTTCCTTTTTTAAATTTGTTTTTTTTAATGTGCTTTTATGAATGTTTTTATGAGAGAGTTTTATGCATTTTATTTCATTTTTATGAAAACGTGTCAAATATGAATTTCTGTCTATCTATCTATCTATCTGTTGAGCTTGTTCCTGGCACTCAGACATCTATTCTGTTTGCTCTAAAACCGGACAGGACACATGAGGTAAAAAAAATTTAATACAAATAAAATGTATAAAATAAAAATGATAAAATATTTGTGTATAAAAAGATATACACTAAGGCTGGGATGACGCATAAAATATACAGACGCAAAAGATGTGTGTCAATGCATCGTCACTTTCAAAACAAACATGGCGGCAGCGAGTAGTAGCAGCATGGATGAAGCAGTCGCCTTAACGGTCCACCTGAACCCGCGGGTCAAAAGTATGGGACTATCTGAACAGAAAAGGAAGGGATTCAGTCGTCTGCCGGCTTTGGAGTTGTCATGTGACGAATGAAGTTACTACTTACAGAAAAACTTTCCTACAGTACTTACATGAGTAAGGCTTCTCACCTGCGTGACTTTTCAGTTCTAGACTGTCTACATCTTTCCTGTGATCTTTGGTTTGTGGACGTCTTTTCTTGTGTCTCAGTTCTTCATCTTTGTCTGATTCATCGTCTTTATTTCTGCTTCTTTCCTGGTTCTGGATGTCAGCTTCAGCAGAGTTGTGAGAAAGGGGCTGGTCCCTGTTTGCTTCTGGTCCACTGCCGTCTCTTCCTTCAGAAGGAGTCATTGTAAAGGTATCAGTCTCCTGCTTCAGTGCAAACTGCTGCTCATCCTGACTGAAACAAAGTTCCTGCTGTTCCTCCTCCATCTGTTTAGGTTCTGTTTCTTCCTGGTTCTCTTGCATGACTGCAGGTTCTAGATCATTTTGGTCCAAACTGGACTTCCTCTGCTGGTTCCAGAGCTGCTGGTTAGCCACAACCTCTCCCTCCTTCCAGACATAATGCTGTGGGAGATCTGGACAACACTCACAGTTCACTTAGTAGAAAGAAAAATCTGACAACACAAAGCCTTACACATTCATTCACCATTCAGACAGAAAGAAGAGCAGATTTTAAATCAAAGTCCTACAATCCCACAAGTGTTTCTCATTGATCTAAAGCAGAAACTTTGAAGTAGGGACTGTGGGTTCTTACTCCAGGGTTCTAGACTTGACTTCACATAGATGTTGATACTTAAGGCCTATTCATACTCCACGAGAAGAAAGAAATTTGTTCTCGCTGGGGAGCGCCGAGAACAAGAAAAAAGTTCGTTTCGGCAGGGAGCATTCATACTCCTCGAGAACTCAGCTGTCGAACTGCTTCAGTGACGTATCAAATGGGTGTGCGTATCAGGTGTGTGTGTGTGTGCAGTTTAAAACGATCCGTCCTCGCTACGTGAGGAGCGGAGGTATACGTCTTTGGCGCAAACCCTCGCGGTTCACGCTGGTCCTCCTAGCTCGGGTCGATCCAGACCGTGACTCGGACTCCTCGGTCCGTCCGCACAAAGCAGCACAGCAGGCGCCGGAGAAAAACGTCAACCGCTACCCGCAGTAACCACGCTCATCCTCCCTTTCTGACCAATCACAGCGGTTGTTCTCGGACATCCTGCCGAAAAAAGTTCGGCCCGGCTGATGTGCACAAGAACAAGCCGTTAGCGCTGCCGAACTGGGGCTGCGAGAACAAAATGACGTCATTTTGTTCTCGCAGACCCCCAGCGAGAACAAAATTCTTTCTTCTCGTGGAGTATGAATAGGCCTTTAGTCTGGTTGATCAAGGTCAGGCTGCAGACTGTTGGACCTGCATGGTGTCATCTCACAGAGAGCCCTTGTCTTCCTAATAAGGTCATGAAGTTCAGCCAACTGGAGGATGAAATAGTGAATCTGTCTTCTATTAATGCTCTATTGGAGCAGATCATTGACTATTTAGCCAGAAGTATGACTCTGTCTTCTATTGTTCCTCTGTCCTACTGGACTCTTTGACCTTTGACTCTTAAATGCTGATCAGCTCACTAGTTGTGTCCAAACAGCTGTAGATTGTCAGCTTAGTGAGAGAAAACAAGGAGCTGAGCAGGGAGTCTGCAGTAACTCCTGCAGAGGAGAACAGAGAGAGAAGACGACAGAAGAAGGTTCCAGAAGACCTTCCTGAGACTCTGTCCTCAGTAAAGACACATCAGTCCCATTAGCTGCTTCCATACCGATTCTGTGGAGGTTGATTTGTGGTTTCCAGCTGAGCTCCAGCAGTCTGCGCTGACGGTGGATCTCTTCCTCCAACTGGACGATGGTTTGATCAAACTCTGAGAATATTTCTCCAGCAGCAGCAGCGAGTCGCTCGCTGATAAACTCTCTCAGATGCTGAACTGCAGACATTGTTGCTGCAGAGACTCAAACCTTCAGCTCACACAGCAAAACACAACAAGCTAACTCTGCTAGCGGCTCCAGTTTCACTACACCGGAAGTTTGAGACTGGAGGCTGGAAACAAACGTTTCTGATCATTACTGCCCCCTGCTGGAAGCTCTGAGATCTACACAGGAATTCATCTCATCAAGATCAAAGATTTACACAGAAAATCCTGGTTTTTATTTTGTTTGGTCTTTTTTATTTCGACCTGGGTTAAATAATACATTGAATTCACAAATAAAGAAAGCAACAAACAAAAATAAATAAACATAATAATAGTACAAATAAAATAAACTGTCATTAACATTTAAGACTTTCAAATGATTTCAAAGTAACACAATAAACTAAATGAGTTGTAAAAGGGAAGAAAGGACAAAATATCATCAGTTCTTCATGGATCTCAGAGATGATTAGAAATACAAACAGTAGAATAGAGCTGAGCTCAACATCCATCATCTGTTGTGTGATGATGTGTCTCCATCTAGTGGCTGAAATAAAGAACTACACTCTAAACAGCTGCTGGTTGGTTGAAGATTTCTATTCAATTCAACTGGAACTCTTCTACACTCCATTCAAACTTCATCAGTAAATAAATTGAAGATGAAATTTGTCTCATAAATGTTGAGAGGATTAAATTCTCTTTAAATTAAAACCTGCATCCTGTAGCTGTCAGCCTGTTGGTTCTGATCCAGAACCATTAGAATCCTGACCAGTTTGGACCAGAGGAGGAGAGTCAAACAGAAGTGACAGAGCTGAACAAAGAAACACATCCAGTTCATTTCAGCTCCACATTCAGGACAACTGAAGAGACAAGACTCCACAACCTCCAGGTGGAGCTGGAGAGTGTGATGGATGCAGGTGGAGCTGAGCTCCTCCTGAAGTCCACCACCATCTCTACTGTCTTTAGAGCATTGAGCTCTAGATGGTTGTGGCTGCTCCAGTCCACCAGGTGGTCCGTCTCCCACCTGGACGTGGATTCATCCCCCAGAGATGAGGCTGATGAGGGTGGAGTCATCCACGTGTTTCAGGAGCTCCACAGCCTGATGGGTGGAGGTGCAGCTGTTTGTGTAGAGAGAGAAAAGTAGTGGAGAAAGAACTGTTGGCTTTGAAATGTCTGGGACTGTTTCTGGGTCTTTATGAGGGAAAAGATCCAATCTGTCTTCAAATGGGTCAAAGTAGTTCAAAGTGGGTCAGATGGTGAAATCAGGCCAGAATGCTGAGTGTGAAAATGTCCTGATGTCAGTGAGAGCAGAGAGGACTCTGAGTTTGGTTGTGGGTCTTCAGCTCCTAAATGAGACAATTCTTCAGAATGTGCCGACAGCTCCTGGTCCAGCACCATGTCAACTGTTGTACAGCGCTTTGTGATATTTATCTGTGAAAGGAGCTTTATTAGAAATAAACTTTACTTACTAAACAGCTAATAGTGAAGTGAACCAGTTCCCCCTCTAACATCACTTCTGGTTTTACAGGTGGGTGATGAACAAACCACTAAGAGGCTCCAAAACCTGCATTTCTCCTGAGATCTGCCCTGAGAACGTTTTATTAGCTGCATTTAGCTGATGGCAGCAGAAGAGCTGATTAAAGCTCTACATGAACGCTGCTTCAGAACAACCAGCAGGATCAGTTTGGTTTGAATCAGCTGAGAAAAAGATGGCTCTGCAACAGGTGCAAGTATGGAAAGCTGTTCTATCCTATAATCAAATGCACTTTAACGTGCTGCAGAGCATCATCTGTATATTTACTGCTTTAACCAAGTGAATCCAGAGCAGAGAAGTTTGATGTGTGTTTTCACATTTTAGGATTCATGAGCAAAATGTTGGGTCTAAAACCTTCAAATGACTTGAAACAAACCATGACAGGACATGTGGTTTAATGTGACTTTATTCATGTCAGGACTGTGAAAGTCATTTCATCTGGTCCCCAGTCAGACAGAACGCTGCTCTCCTGCTCCAGAGGGACTTTTCACAGTTTCACTGCAGGACAGAAAACAGTTCATTCATCAGATGGACATTCAACATAGACAATGTTAGAATGGAGGAGGGGCAGCTCTGAATGTGGACACAAGTTTAACAAGTCAGTTATTACCAAGCATGACAATGAGAGTAGATGAAGTCATGGAGAGTTGGACAACTGAGATTCTAATGGAGAACAGAGTCAATCTATGAGTTAGTTGTATATATAGAGCACCAGGAACTGATATGGACCATTTAAAACTGTAGAGAGAAGATGAATCAACAACAGGACAAAGAGATATTTTCATTAGTGGAGACTTTAACAGATCTGATGAATCAAAACTGCATGAACTGAAGGATTCTGGGATCTGATGTTTAGTTTAACCCTGTTTCCAAAGATCACAAGACCAACAAGGATTATGACACACTGTGCTACCTTAATAAACAATATCATGAATTATGTTGAACTAAATATGATAAATGACATTAGTGACCACTTACCTAATGGTTCAGGAGAGCACGTCCCAAAGAAAATCAGACATGGAAGGGAAAGAATACTAAGAGATTACTGCATGTAAAAATGACATGATGTCACATGAC
Source organism: Callopanchax toddi (assembly GCA_006937965.1). Lineage (NCBI taxonomy): Eukaryota > Metazoa > Chordata > Actinopteri > Cyprinodontiformes > Nothobranchiidae > Callopanchax > Callopanchax toddi. Next base: position 8,000 of record SSNR01001152.1, read on the forward strand.
TGATATACTGTTTAAAGGGAGAATGATGTTTACATACTGTAGGACAGGGGTGTCCTAACTTTTCAACATGAGGGCCAAAATCATCAAGTGTCAAGTCCTCAAGGGCCCCAAAAATTAGAAAATTACAAAATATTACTTAAAAGCAAAAAGCAAAAAAGATTTTGTTCTGCTCAAAAATTCACTATATTGGAGCATTTTAATGAACAGTCTTTGACAATACGACACAGGGATCTCGCATGTTTGACTCAATGATAAAAAGCATCAAATTCACTGGATCTGATTGGTCGACTGTTTTTAGGTTTCTAGAAACTACATTTTGTTCCATCCTCAGCAACAAGACCAGGATCTGGGTCTTTCTTCAGTCCTGTTGCTGGATTTAGTCAGGCTTTATGAACAGAGCTCACAAGTCTGTGTTTTGGTAAAAGTCAGTGAGGACTTGTGGTTCTTTTTACCAGGAGATAAAGTCAGGAATCTCAATATCTCTTGAATTGTCTAAAAAATGTTTTTGAATATTTTGATTGAATGGAAAATTTTGCATTAAAAAAGATTTTTATTTACTTAGATTTTGTTTGTTTGTTGGGTCTCACATTAGTAAAAATTAGGGCTGTCAATCGATTAATTTTTTAAATCGCGATTAATCGCATGAGTGTGCTGAGTTAACTCGCGATTAATCGCAATTAATCGCAAATTTTTATAATGCTCTCAACTGACCTAAATTTATTTTTCTTATTTCAAATATTCTTTTAATTTAAATACAGGCTGTTTACTTCACTTGCTAAGACGTGATAAGAAATCAGATGTATCATCCATTCTGACTCTGACAGGTTGAATCAGCCTTAATATCAAATAATTTCTCTCCTATAGAATTAGTTCTACTCATCACATCACACTAGGACCTTTTCATCATCCTATTAAAACCCAAAATGTCTAAAACTGGACTTTTTCTGACAGACTATTAGTGTCATTTACAAAACCTAATATTTTTCAGAATGCTCAACAAACGTTTATTTAAAACAAGGATGTCAAATAATTTATATATAATTTATTTCGGTTTGTAGTTGACCATATTCTGACATTGCACTATCCTTTGTTACAACTTAAAACTTTAGTTTTATGAAGTTTTTTTTTAAATGTCTTTCCCTTTCCTCTGTGAAGCGCACTCTCACGTGTGTGAGCCGGCGGAGGGAGAAGGGGGGTCATGTCTGCAGCTCAGCGCTGACAGACTGACACACAGTGACCACAGAGAGGAGGGGCTGTCTTTAGTTACCCAGCGTTTTTGCAGCTTAGAGGGCAGATGCCTGAGGCCATGACGGATTCTTTATTTATTTATTAGAAATGTCTGATCGTAGGTATAATCACGGAGCGGGAGCGGGTCAGGTTTAGCGGCGAGCAAATCTCCCAGTTCTCCCGATCGCCAGTCCGTCACTGGCGATGCTGTAGAAAGTTTAGTGGATGTTGGACTGTGTGAGTTTCTCCAAAGAGGGCTCTCTGCAGCTGCTGCATGCGTCGCTACTAGACCTGTTCATGGTTCATAGGTCCGCAAAACAAAAGTATGGAAGCCTGCGCGTTAATCGTGCGTTTAAAAAATTAACGCCGTTATAGGGGGCTTTGCGTTAACGCGTTAATAACGCGCTAAATTTGACAGCCCTAGTAAAAATCTAAAAAAATATGTCATAAAGCGTCTCTCTGCATCAAAATCTTGTAGGAAAACTAAATTATATCACTTTTAAAGTGCAGCTGAGGGCCGCACAAAATCACTCTGAGGGCCACATTTGGCCCCCGGGCTGCACTTTGGACATGCCCAAGTGTGTACATATATATATATGTATGCCTCACATTTCCCACATAAACACCTGAAAAATGGTAAATGGCTTGTATTTATAGAGCGCTTTCTACAGTGCAGAATACCCCAAAGCGCTGTACAACACGATCAGTCACTCACCCATTCACACTCACACACTGGTGGTGATAAACTACGTTGTAGTCTCAGCTGCCCTTGGACACTCTGACAGAGGTGGGGGCTGCCATGCACTGGCGCCCTCCAGGTCCCTCTGACCACCACCAGTAGGCAAGTTGGGTGAAGTGTCTTGCCCAAGGACACAACGACAATCTAACCCAGCTGGAGCTGGGGATTGAACCGGCGACCCTCCGGTTGCCAGACCGGCCCACTCTACCAACTGAGCTAATGCCGCCCATCAGGAACATGTGTATCTCTCTCTGTTAAACTACATGAATATACATAATATTCACATACGTGAACAGATATTAACAAATATGAGACATCTTAAAAACACTCATTATTCTTTATTATTGTCAACAGGGCCGGCCCTGAGCTGAATGGTGCCCTAGGCAAAAAATGAGTTTGGCGCCCCCTACTGCCCAGAACAGAAACAATGTAACTTTTGCAAATTCTAAGTAGTAAGTAGTAAGCAATGTACTAAAGTTGGATAAACTTGAACTGATGACATCATTCATATAATAAGTGGGGGCACAACAGCATGATAGCCCTTTAGTCTTAGCTAACTTGTTAAATGACGGGTCCAGGAGAAATGTTCACAATTTCATGTAAATGAATTAAATACTTCTGCTTTGCTTTGCCTTTTCATTCTACCAGCGACTTTTAACAAGGTGCTCTCACTGACAACGTCACAGGCTCATCATGCATTAACTACAGTGTTGGGCAAGTTACTTCAACACTGTAATGCATTATTTATTACTGGTTACTGTCATTTTAAAGTAATTTGTTACATTACAATATTACTGTTTTTTAAATGTAAGGCATTACACTACTTTTGCATTACTTTTAGTTACTCTCATCAAATTGACTGTAAATATGGATTTGACCATAAATGTAGCTCATTCCACATCCAGTGGAAAGATACATGTAGACATCCAACTATCTGGATATTAACCCATCCATCCATCTATCTATCCATCCATCATTTATTATCCATCCATCCACCCATCCATACCTCTCCATATATCCCTACCTACCTATCCATATATTATTCCATCATATATATATACAGTATATTTAAATCTATAAACATATCTCTCTGCACAAGCTCCTTATTCATTAGTTTGACTGACTCCTACCTCCACTTGTCTGCTCCTCCTCCTTCAGCAGACGTTGCATAACGCGCACTTTCCCCTGCTCAGTGGGCGAGAGAGAGAGTTCTCCAACTTCTGACGTGAATAACAGAGTGACTCTTTATCATGAAACCTCTTCTCAGTTCGCTCGCTTCAGTTTACGGAGCGCTGCATGCGCTCATATGTCTTAACGGGCCTTGGATACCGTGAGCGTGCACGACTCGGGCCGCGTTTTCCCTCTGGACCGAGTTCTGAACCGAACCACACATGAGTTTCGGACCGGACAGAACCGGACTTGTTTCACTGGCTGCAGATTTACTCCTCTCTGCTCTGTCTGACCACATTTTTCACTGAGTGACGTTTCTCCTCTGAAGAACCCCCCGCCTCAATCCGGGTTAAACGTGCACTGTAACGCGCACTGACGTTAAAATATTACAGCTTTTTTTCTGTAATGCCTTACATTACTGCCTTACCGAAAAAAGCAATGCATTACAGTAATTAATAACCTTTGGAACTCGTTACTCCCAACACTGATTATCAATAAACAACCGGACGGAGGGATATGCACCTCTCCCCCACCTTACCTGATCACAGCTGGCAGTAGCAGGTGGGGCGCCACCGTTGACTGTTCATGCAGCAAAAGTTGTGCTTTTTATTTATTTATTTAGTTTATGTATTTATTACTTACGTTGCTCTTTACATGAGATGAATGGTGTGTCCAGCAGTTTGTCAAAATAAATAAATAAATACATTTTTTAAAGGGACAATTTGGCGCCCCCTCCAGCAGAGGGCGCCCTAGACAATGGCCTAATCAGCCTATGCCCAGAACTGGCCCCAACTGTCAAGAATCAATGCTATATTAACTGACCAATGCTAGTTTTATTTTATTATTTCTCTAATACATAGTAATCTGTATAATAGTGTGATGTTAGCACACGAGTTAAAGCTGTACATTAAATATGTAAATTGTAAAATGGAGGTAGTTTTATAGCGTGCAGCAGGATAGGGGGAATTAAATGAGCACCGGCTTCCTTTCACTCCCTTTTAGTAGACTTTTAAAATTGATTTTTTAATGTATTTTTTTAGTTTTTAAAATGTGTTGTCTTATGTTCAAATAAATGTTTCTATCAATTCACTCATGCAGCATCGACATGGTTCAGAAATCTTTGGTTTCAGGGTCACATTTCATTCTTGTTACACCGTTTTGATACTCACCGCGACAGTAATAATTCACCTCCACGTACTTGTACGTTCCATAGCAGGGATCTCCAAACAGGTCATTATTCACTGTGAGGGAGCAGCTGGTCTTCCAGTTACAGCTGTGGGTGAAGATCAACATGAGGAAAATAAACAGTCTGAGGATGAAATCAGACACCTGAAGACATCAATTCACTTTACACTAAACACCACTAAACTTTACTTTTCAGCAACTTTGTCCGTCACGTCCAGTGAGCAGTTAACATCCTGGAGCTGAGAGGGGGGGCGGTTGTCAGAGCAGGTGGTCTGATCATGACGTCCATAATTAGCAGACGTAACAATAATTCTCTCCCAGAAAAAGCCTGGGGAAAACCAAAAACAGTCACACAAACTAACTCAGTGATTCAACAGCAATCTGACACCATCAGAACTGAAATCATCTCCATTCTTGAGATTCTGACTCAACTGATGCAGAAACCCAAGATGAGAAAGCAAAGAAAAATCATCCCAAACTCAAAGACTTTCATCTCCAACATCACTGTGTCATGAGGTCAGCAAGAAGACTTACGACAACTGATGTAGAGCTGGGTGTATTCACATGTCGTAATTTGAGCTGTGAACACAAACCAGATTAGACAATAAGTCAGGACCAACGTGACCTCCTACAACCTGCTGAATCCGTGTACCTTTGGTTCTTTCGTTTCTGAAATGGAAACGGAATAACTGGAAGTTTCCGTTTTTGTCATCTCAAAACAAAATTGAAAATACGGCCAAACGGGAAAATGGATCTGTTTTTGTTATTTTGTTATTCCCTTGTAGCGTTTAAAACTCTAGTTTTACCACACCTTCTGCTGATTTATTAGCTAGCTCTGTGGGTTTTACACTCAGAGTCTCTGCTCCGGTTACCTCGACTAAACTAATGATTTAGCAGGAATTTGTAGGTCCTAGGAAATATTACAGTGAGTAGATTACATACCTTGTTTCATTTTCACCAGCGGCTGCACCTCTCCTGCTCGGCTCTCCCGAGCTCGACGGCTCAGCAGGAGTGGACATTCTCACACACTTCTCTCAGTCAGTGAAGCTAGTTTTAAAAACTATCTTAAGAATAACGAGCCCTGTTTTACTGAACACATTTGCACACGCTCTCTGTCTTCCTGTGCGTTCCATGTTCACATCGACCAGCGACGCTCTGCTCTGAACACGACAGGAAGGAGGGGGCCTGCACTTCTTTTATTAAAGAACTTCAAGACTCCTCCCATAATACAACATGAACAAAGATATGTTGATGATGACCAGTGTTGGGAACGTTACTTTAAAAAAGTATTTAGTTATAGTTACTCACTACTTGTTCCAAAAAGTAACTGAGTTAGGTACAGAATTACTTTTTAACAAAAGTAAGTAGTTACCAGTGAAAATATTTTTTGCGTTACTATTTTTTTAAAAAGTTGTGGTATATCAAAGGATTAGGATTTTTCTGAGCAGTTTTTATGAACAAATTTAAAAGAAACAGAAACTCCTGGACAGAATGACACCTCACAAACACATTCTGACCTTTTACCTCAAAGAGTTTGAAGTAGGCTAGTGAATAAATCTCCACCTTGAAGATGACAACTTTTCAACCTAATGCTCCAGACTGCTCAATCGTTGACCTTTGTGTGTGTGTGTGTGTGTGCGCGCGCGGCTGCGCGCACAAGCAGTTTGTGCATGGGGGTGGTGCGTTCAGAGTACACAGTTTATTTCATCAATTCATACTGTAATAGTCTGGTTATCGTTTGTTCTGAGACTATGCTTGGAAGTAGAGACGCTGTCCTTATCTGCTTTGTGTGAAAACAGCGAGAGGCGCGTGAGAACAGCTGATGGGGAAACGGGGCGGAGCGCGCGTGTGTGTGTGAGACGTACTGCTGCAGGAGGAGCGACAGAGAGCAGGAAACAGCTCTGTTCAGTTGTTTTTAACAGTTTTAGACTGTTTTTGGTGCGGCTACAGCCGACAGCAGCTCCCATTGTTCTAAATAAAGCTCAGAGGACTGAACCTACGGACGCATTGTTGGAGAGAACATTAGAGAAGTAACGCACCGCATTTCACGCTCAGTAATGGAAACGCCGTTCTCATGACAGAATCGGTAACTAGTTAGATTAGTCTGTTACCGATAAAAGAACGGAGTTACCTAACGCCGTTACTTTAAACGCCGTTATTCCCAACACTGATGATGACAGACATCACACTACAACATACCTTTATTGACAGATGTAGTCTGAGTCAGGAATAAAGACTTTACAGTATTTATTTTTTAAAAGGACTGACAGTACAAACAGATTAGCAGAGAGGTAGCAATTGGTTTAGCATAGTTTAACACGATGTAAGGTGTTCTTAAGTGGATCTTATTATGAGTTTAAGGATCTGAGTCTTATGATGTTTTAAGACTAGGGGCATTATCTTAATTTAGTTACTAAGGGTAAGTGGAGGAGTTACTGGTTGAATAAGTTACGTGGAGTGTAGCTTATCAAAGTAGGCCTTCAGTTACCAGATTATGGATTCACTCGTACCAGGGATGGTCTCGGTGGATCCGACCGGTGTAGACTCGCCTCGTCGAGGTGGGAGCAGGACCCAGCCGGGGAGAGCCGTCTGCACGGGGAGGTGGTTCGCCGGGAGGACAAACCGAGGTGGTCCCAGAGTACCGTGGGTAGCGGGGATCAGTTCATAATCCATGGTCGCAGCAGTGTGAGACTCATGTTGGGTTGAAGAGAAAATGGTGTGTTTTCTCTCCTTGAGCCAGAGGTGAGATCGGCCGTGGGGTTTGGTACCCACACAAACGAGGCCGTCTCCAGGAGGAGGTTCACTGGTAGCGGTGCAGTGAAACCGGGTTGTCTCAGTGTTGATGCTGAGAGACTGACGTGTCTCAGGAAGTGAAGAGAGCTTAAAGGGACTGGGTGCTGAGGTGGACCAATGGGATTGAGTTTTATCAAATCACATGACCCAGACCTTTAAAGTCATATTTACCTTAAAGTGCCCATGGCTCCATATTTAAATCAATTTATATTAAACAGATGTAATCTTTGATGCCTCTAGATTAGCGTTGCACCATTATAACTCAAAATACGCTGTAATTATTTCTAACGAGCAACTCAGAGATCAGAAGAATGCGCCGCCTTCCAGTTCTGCTGGGTTTCTCCTTATTTGGCAACCTGACACTTTGGCTGCAGTAGAGGGCAGTGCCATTGCGTGAAAGTGAAATGAAACTGAATCTAAACACTACACTACTATGGGCAATGGCGTCAGCAGCACTGGCGTTCTCCTCGCTCCAGGTGTTGTGAACGTGCATGTGGGCGGAGAATTTACCATATAAGCAAGTCCGGATCACTATGACCTCATAGCGGGCTGGAGTGAAAAAAAGGCTTTGAAACCTAGGTCTGAAATCTTGAAGAGCTTCTCACTGGCTGGACTAGGAGACAGATGGACGCCGTTTTTTGCACTTTCTGGCAGGTTTAAGGTGAGAACTCAAAGTTGCAACATGATAGATAAGTCAGAAAACACGGAAAACGATGCCATGGGCACTTTAATGAAGGAAGTATGAAATAATACTGATTTAACCTTGGCATACTGAATACTGAAGCTGGATCAAACATTCATAACACTGTAGGAGAAAAGTGCATTAATCACGTTAAGATATTCCTTTAACAGCAGATTAAGAGTGTCATTTAGAAAGAGACACCAAGGAGTCTTTGAGTTTATTATTACTAAAAAGAGTCCTGTGGAATCTTCCGGAAAAATCAATCTGGACACCTGGAAGAATGTTGATTCAGGTTAAAACATAATAAAGAGTCATTATAGTCCATGATATTGGGAAAAAAGAGGATTATTGTTTGTGTGATGGTGAAGGGGTCAGAGGTCAGAGGATATAGCGTATTTGATAATGCTACACCCTTTTTGCTAACAAGACTACAGGGATTCAGGTCGACCAGAGACTAGTGTTACTCTGGAGGTGCCAGGGTGGGGGGTTCAGGAAGAACTGAATGACCTGGCGGAAAATCCCCCACACATCCTTGCTGACAACAGCACCTATGGTCTAATAAAAAAGTAAATAAGTATACAGTGGTCCCTCGCTCTTTCGTGACCTCGTGGATTTTTTAAGTGCAATTTTACTTTTTTAAAATTTATTTACAGCGCATTGTGTTCAGCGTCCCGATAAGATCAACTGCAGAGCCGACGCTGCTGCCTCTGTGTCACTGACGCGGGGTCCTCCGGAGAACTGCGTACAGGTGTTGTTTGAAAATCTGTTCCCCTGCATTTTTCTTGTCAAACCTGTGTTTCTTCACAGCACTTCAAATCGATTTTTACAACACGTAGTCAATGTCAACGTTTATACTTTATTTAGTTCCTAGTAAATAAATGAATAAAAATTTTAAATTGACATTTTTAATTCTTATTTTTGTGTTATTGGTTTCACAGCGATTCACTGACAGAATCGCTGAATGCGCTGCAGACACATGGGAACACAATATTTCAGGGGAACAGATTTTTGCACAGCACCTGTTCAAAATGACTCATGAGAGTTTAAACAGAAAAGAGTGAAAATGTAAACTCCTGTCTGAGAAAAGTGTATAAACAGTGTAGTGAGGGGTTTTACAGCCTTAAAGGGAAACTCCACCAGAAAGTGATTTTTGTCTATTGCCATATTCCTCAGAGTTAGATAAGTGGGCAAAAACAATTTGTAAACAGCCCAGCCGTTTTCCTGATCTGGCAGGCGGATATTCGCCTCTGGCGATACTCCTGTAGCATTAGCTTAGTGTAAAACACTGTAAGTGAATGTAGCATGCTAGTAGTTACCATTCACTTAAATCCGTTTTCCCGTTTGGCCGTATTTCTGATTTTATACTAAGATGACAAAAACAAAAAAAATGGCAACTTCTGGTTATTCTGTTTCCGTTTCAGAAACAACAAAACCTAAAGAACAAAAGGTACACGGATTCTGCTGAGTCATGTACCATCTGAAGGTTTAGTAGCACCATACCTGCTGGCGTCACAGGAACAATAGGACAATCGCAGGGCTGATCCAGGGGGCACGCTAACAGGCAAACTATGAAATTCACAGTAAGTAACCAGCAGCAATTGACAAGTAAGTTATGTTTTTTAAAAATTACAGCTTTATAGCTGTATAATTCAAAACAGTAATTAAAGATTATTTTTTATTATAGTAGTATTTTCTATTTGTTATTGATGTTTAGATTACAGTATTGTTGACAACTGTAAAAACAAATTCAGTTAGTATATGAGTACCTTACCGTATATAATAAATAACAAACTGTGAAATTCACAGTAACCGACAGCAATTGGCAAGTTATTGTAAATAAAAATTACAGCGTTATAGCTGTATAACTCAACACAGTAATTAGAATTGACTGTGTTTTTATTTTCTAACTGTAAAATATAACACAATATATTTCTTTTGTTGTTTATTTTACAGTAATATTGTTGACAACTGTAAGTTTTTTGATTAGTGCATGGCTCAACCCCCACTATCAACACATTACATTTTCAGCTCCCAGGTTGTTGGAAGTTCATCCTTTTCCTCCATTTTGTAATTTGAAATTTTTAAAAGTAAATTTTTTGCTGCTATGTGTCAACCTTTGACCCCACTGACCCAGAGGATGGCCCCAACTCCCCCATAAACATACTCAAAATGTGACCTCCTAGCACAAATGAATACCATCTCCTTTAATGTTGGGCTGAAATAAAGGAAGCCATTGTTGCCATGTCCTGGATTACACAATATGTTACTATATTTGTCAGTTATATCACTATAAATTTCTGTAGTACAATACAGGTTAATGTAATACCCTGCAGGCTGCACATTGTTGTGCAGCAAATTTTTACAATACTGTACTGGTTGCTGTCATTTCCTAAAAGTACATTATAACTTTATATATTATTGTCAATTTCTACAGTCTCATGCTGGTTGCTGAGATTTCCCTGAGGACACAATATTACTCTGAAATTCTTATTGATTGTTGTAATTTTACACAGTACACAATGAGTTACTCTGAGTTTTTACAATAGCCTACTATACTGGTTAAGGTTTCTATAGTACAAAAATGTAACAGTGATTTTCTACAGTACTGTAATGGTTACTTTGAGCTTTTACAGTATTTTACATGTTATGGCCATTTCAAACAGTAAATAAAGCATTACTGTAAATTTATATATTATTTTGAAATTCTACAGTACCACACTACATGTACCGCCAATCCCAACCATACACAATATGTTACTGCAAATTTCAATTAACTATTGTGACAGGCCTGATCATTAGTCCCTTAGAAAGGGGCGGTTCCATCTGACTACCAACCAATCACATGCCTCTGCTCTCAGACAGATATTTTACATCTTACTTATCTTTTAAAAGTACTGTACTTTTTAAGTACAGTGTAGTTTGTTTAACAGTAGACTAGAAAACTTTTAAAATAAATATGAAATACTAAACAGTACGGGTTTGGAGAAAAGAGGACGACAACACTTGCAATAATGGAGGGGGGGTTATAGTTTTAAAAATGTGTTGTCTTATGTTTAAATAAATGTTTCTATCAATTCACTCATGCAGCATCAAAATGGTTCCTAAATCTTTGGTTTCAGGGTCACATTTCATTCTTGTTGCACCGTTTTGATACTCACCGCCACAGTAATAATTCACCACCAGGTACTTGTACGTTCCATAGCAGGGATCTCCAAACAGGTCATTACCCACTCTGAGGGAGCAGCTGTTCTTCCCGGTACAGCTGTGGGTGAAGATCAACATGAGGAAAATAAACAGCAGTCTGAGGATGAAATCAGACACCTGAAGACATCAATTCAGCAGGGTTTCCCCTAGAAATTTTTTTAACCGTGGTGGTGAGCTGTCCGGGGG
>SSNR01001153.1:1413-19591 GCA_006937965.1 Callopanchax toddi
GGATTTGGAGAAGGCTTATGACCATGTCCCCAGGGACACCCTGTGGGGGGCGCTCCAGGAGTACGGGGTGGATGGTCTTTTGTTAAGGGCCATTCAGTCCCTGTACCAGAGGAGTGTGAGTTTGGTTCGCATAGCCGGCAGTAAGTCGGACCTGTTCCCAGTGAGGGTTGGACTCCGCCAGGGCTGCCCTTTGTCACCGGTCCTGTTCATAACCTTTATGGACAGGATTTCTAGGCGCAGCCGTGGTGTGGAGGGTGTTGAGTTTGGTGACAGGAGAATCTCGTCTCTGCTTTTTGCAGATGATGTGGTCCTCCTAGCTTCATCAGGCTCTGACCTACAGCTCTTGCTGGGGAGGTTCGCAGCTGAGTGTGAAGCGGCTGGGATGAAGATCAGCACCTCCAAGTCTGAGGCCATGGTTCTCGGTCGGAAAAGGGTGGCTTGCCAACTCCAGGTCGGGAGAGAGGTCCTGCCTCAAGAGGAGGAGTTCAAGTATCTCGGGGTCTTGTTCACGAGTGAGGGAAGGAGGGAGCGGGAGATCGACAGGCGGATTGGGGCAGCGTCTGCAGTGATGCGGACGCTGAACCGGTCTGTTGTGGTGAAGAAGGAGCTGAGCCGGAAAGCAAGGCTCTCGATTTACCGGTCGATCTACCTCCCAATCCTCACCTATGGTCATGAGCTCTGGGTAATGACCGAAAGAACGAGATCGCGGATACAAGCGGCCGAAATGAGTTTTCTTCGCAGGGTGGCCGGGCTCAGCCTTAGGGATAGGGTGAGGAGCTCGAACATCCAGGAGAGACTCGGAGTAGAGCCGCTGCTCCTCCATGTCGAAAGGAGCCAGTTAAGGTGGTTCGGGCATCTTGTTAGGATGCCCCCTGGACGCCTCCCCAGGGAGGTGTTTCAGGCATGTTCTGCCGGCAGGAGGCCCCCGGGTCGACCCAGGACACGCTGGAGAAAATATATCTCTGGTTTGGCCCTGGAGCGCCTTGGGATCCTGCCGGAGGAGCTGGTAGAAGTGGCTGGGGAGAAGACAGTCTGGAGCTCCCTAATTGGGATGCTGCCCCCACGACCCGGACCCGGATAAGCGGAAGAAGACGAGACGAAGAGAACATAAAAGAGTTATTTAAAAGCAGTTTTGAATATTTGGGTCTTCAACTGCTTTTTAAAGGAGTCCAGACTGTCTATACAGCGTAAAACTAAAGGAAGTTCATTCCAAAGTCGAGGTGCAACAGACTGGAAGGAGCGATCACCTCGACTTTTAAATCTGGTCCTTGGAACTGTTAGGAGATTCTGGTCTGTGGACCTGAGAGCTCGGGTTGGAGCGTAGGTCTTTATCAGGTCAGTAACATAAAGAGGAGCTTGACCATGTAGAGCCCTGAAAGTTAGAGTCAGGATTTTAAAATGAACTCTACATTTAACAGGTAACCAGTCAGAGACTTCAGAATAGGAGTGATGTGATCTTTCCTGTTTGCTCCAGTGAGGAGCCTCGCTGCAGAGTTCTGGACCAGCTGAAGGCCATAAAGGGCTTTTTGGTTCAAACATTTGAAAAGTGTGTTACAGTCATCTAGACGGGAGGAGATAAAAGCATGAAGAACCATTTCCTGTTCAGGTTTTGACACCAACTTTCTCAGTTTGGAAATATTTCTCAGGTGATAAAAACAGTTTCTGACCAGCTGTTTTGAGTGACCTTCAAGAGACATTGATTGGTCGAAAATAACACCCAGATTCCTCAGGTTTGACTTTACAGCAGAACTTAAATGTCCAATATGTTGACTGATCAGAGGGACCGTCCTATCAGGGGCAACAATCAGACATTCAGTCTTTTCAGGGTTTAACTGAAGGAAGTGATTTTCTAACCAGTTAGTAATAGCTGACAGACACTCCAGTAGTTCAGACAGTTTGTAGAACTCTGAGTCCTTGAAGGAGCAGTACAGCTGAATGTCATCTGCATAAAGGTGGTAGGAGACATTGTGACATCTACTAATGATCTGTCCAAGAGGATGGAGATATAGTAAAAACAGGAGTGGACCCAGAACAGAGCCTTGGGGTACCCCACAGAACAGATCTGTCATCATCTGACAGTGGGCAGGGCCTAAACCGGAAGTGGGCAGGATGTAAACAGGAAGTGATGTGTTTTGCCCTGAAGTGGGCATGGCTTACAATGGTACATTATTTTAAGTCTGAAATTGATATGGATTGATCAGAATTAGCTATATGTATTGTTTATTTGAAAACTATTTACAGAGCAGCCTCAGAATTAAGATTCAATGTTTTTGATCACAATATTAAAGGCTGGGTTTTTCAGCATTTTTGAGCCAAGGTACACTTTGTTATTGAACATAGAACATAGAACCCAACACCATGGGATGGGGGGGCTAGTTACCAGCCTAACATAAAATCCTAAGACCTGTCAGAACCTCCCAGACCAGAGTCACAAACCCCCCAACATTCACCAGACCAGATGAACTCTGAGCTCATTGATGTCTGATAAAGGTAGCAGGTTGAATTTGGTCCAATCAAACATTTTTAACACTAAAACAAATGTATCTGTCAGGACTGCAGCTGTTTACTAAGGCTCACTCTGTTTTAATAGTTTTATTGTAGAAACCTTCTCATCTGGTCACCTGACAATAAAGGATTAGATTTAGTTTACAGGTGACCTGATTAAAGCATCAACTGTATTTTTACATCAACTTCAAACTGATGTTTTTTTACCTGTCAAAAAGTGATTGTAGCATCCAGTTAATCTGTAATGGATTAAATCTGCCTCAAAATGACTTTATTTCTCTACTGTTAATTTCATTATCCATGTTACAGCATCCAGGACTCTGTCATCATGTTTTAGTAAAACTAATTTGGGGGTATTTAATATTTAATATGAGTCTCTGAAAACAGCTGTAACCCTCTGATAAAGTCACTGACAGATTCATGTGTTTTTAGTGTTGATGTTTGATCTGTTGAACTTTAAGCTGTCAGTTTACGCTGGGAAACACAGCTGTGACGCGCGCTCCCGTTCACTTTATTATAATGAGAGGCACGAGCCCCGCAGAGTTCACCAGACGCGTGATCAGATAACGGGACCTTCGTCCCTCAGTCAAAGACAGTAGGAGTGACTGGAGAAAAAAAACCAATGAGCCTCTCAGACTGTCAAAAATCGAGTTAAGCTGACGGGTTTTTACACCGACCTTTTTTTCCCAAATGCGCATCACGCAGGATGAAAGATGATAACCCGACCCAGTGTCCGTCGGCCCGCTGATCTGGTTTTATGGACCGGTCAGATCAAAGTATTGGTTTTTAAAAGTCTGGACCAACGCTAGTCCACCAGGAAACGCTCGGGTTCACCAGAGCCAGTCTGGTTGACGCAGAGCCGCAGCGACTCGCCTTTCCCCCCGCCTCCTCCTCCTCCAAGTCGAACCAACTCCGAACCACACACTAGTTCGGTCCATTTCAGGAGGCCCTGCAGGTCCCGAGCTTGTCGCGGGCTGCAGTATCTTCTCATGGGCACCGCGCATCTGCTCAGATACACGCGGCGCACACTACACCTGGCCCTGGTCCAGGTGCGCGTCTCCTTAGACGCTCTGTGTGATTGCCGGGCAGAGAGCGCAAACAGAGGACAGTCAGTTACCCAATCAGGATTTTCCTTCAGCCCGAGCACAGATAATAACGTGTTTCACTTGGACGATGCTCGTATTCAGAAAATATACATTATTCATACCATACTTGTCTGAAACGGATATTCAGCTAATCCCTAGTCCTTTGCCTATTGTACACACATAATGCAACAATATGATTAAAAGGAAATTAAAAACATACCTTTGCATATGGCGCGGACTGTTTTATGCTCCAAAAACACTTTAATCTGTTGACAAAAAGGAGAAAGGAGAACTCACGTTAGCACAAGGCAGCTTTAGCCACATTTACACCGCATTCATTGAGTTGAAACGTGACGCCAAAACGTGTCTGATATCAAGCCACGTAGCTTATGGTAAAACAAGAAGTAAAACCTGGGCAATGATAGCAATTCAGACCGACTGATATGTAGCAGCCACTGGCATTTTAGTCTAAATCGAGACCAACATTAAACATAGCTTCCAGTTAGCCTATTCAAAATTTGTGCCAACCGATTAGGCAAACAAAACTTTACGTTATTCAACCAATGAGGTTCAATACACGAACTGGAGATAATTCACAAAAACTCAACAAATAAAATGCCAAAATATACAAATGTGTTTCATTTTACTCACGTAAATGTTTGTAGCGAACTTCGCTCTCGCTTCAAACCTCCGACATCTTGAATATTTTTATGGTACGCAGCTGTGTGCACATAAATGGGCTTGCGTCAGACGTCATCACGCGTCTTTACTCAAACTTTGATGCGAAGATTTCATTTACTCATAATCTTTTATTCCAGTAAAATTAGTTGAACCAGGTTATAAGTTTTATGCTGTTTGACTTTTTTGCTACTTTTGATTAATATGGTTATACAACTTTTGAGTTCATTGTACTGTTCGGGTTTACAGTGTGCAAATAATATGCCATTGTCGCGCGTTGTGCCAGGAATAACCAAATGGCAGATTCTGGATCTGTTTGGAGTCAAACCGCGCAGCAAATCTAGGATCTGGCTGGACCGGATCCTGGGTAAAACTTTGTGGGCTGACCTACCGCGGCCTGTGACAAGCTCGGCTGTCACGCCTCCTCCTCCTAAACTGGACATAACTAGTGTGTGGTTCAAAGTTAGTTTGGCAAGCAAGAGGAGGAGAAGGGGGGCAGGCGAGTCGCGGACTCACAGCGGGTTTGCGTCAACCAGGACCAGTGTTCTGGTTAACCTGAGCATTTCCTGGTGTAGGCTATTGACAGTCCAGACTTTTAATTCATATTTTGATCTGACCAGTCCATAAAACCAGTTGATCAGTGGGTCCACGGACACTGGGTCGAATCATTTTGCTTTGATCCTGCGTGATGTGCATGTGGAGGGAAACAAAAGTCTGCATAAAACTCCTCAGCATAACTACTTTTTAACGGTCTGAGAGACCCACTGGTTTTCAATGTCTCCTCTCTTTGGCTGAAGGACGAAGGTCCCCTTATCTGTCACCCGTCAGGTGAACTCAGCCGTGCTCACGCATCTCATTATAATAAAGTGAATGGGAGCGCTCGCCACCCAAACTGTTTCCCAGCGTGACTGACAGCTTAAAATCCAACAGGTCTAACACTCAGACATTTATCTGTCAATGACTTTAGAGGGTTGTTAGTTTCAGAAACAAATTAATATTAATGTTTAAAAAGACCCACAAGTAGTTTAAAGAGTCCTGCATGCTGTAGCATTGATAATAAAACAGCAGAGAAATAAAGTCATTTTAAGGCAGATTTAAACCTGTAAACTAAATCTAATCCTTTGTCAGGTGACCAGATGAGAAGGTTTCTACAATAAAACTATTAAAACAGAGTGCGTCATGTTAGGGGTAAGTTTCCTAACCCACATGCAGAATCAACTCACTGGAGACAAGAATAAGGTTAAAGTTATTTTATTTAAAAAGGTTGTTGACGCCGAGAGCGGATCCGGGTTCAGGGGGACCGACTAGATCTATGGAGACAGGGGAGCAATTAGGCTTGGATGAGGAAAGGACTTGAAGATAGAGGAGAGGTGTAATGTTCTTACTGCACAGGAGTATTCTTTCAGGTGTTGGGGAGCAGGTAGTCCTGGTGGTGAGTGGGTCAGATGCAGAGTCACTGAGCGGAGTCAGGGAGAGCGGGCAGGCAGACTGGTTATAATTGAGGACTGGAGGCTGCAGAGGAGGACCGTGGAGCTGAAGGATGGTTTGAGGTGAGTCTGTGGAGGTGATGGTGAATGGAGTCCGGGTTGACGTGAAGCCAAAAAACAAAGACCTGGGATGCACAGAAGATTTGAGGAGAGCAAAAAACAGATAAGTCAAAAAATCACGGTCAAAGACTAAGCAATAATTTCTATATGCTCAAAGAACTACTCAGGAGGCTGGACTCTACCACAAAAGGTTGATCATCAGGCAAAGTCTGGTCCTCCTGCTGCTCCTTAAATCCCTGCAGCCTGATGAGGAGATTGGCAGCAGGTGTGGAGCTGCAGCAGCAAAGATCCATTCAGCAGAGAGAGGTCTCACTCAAAGAAAACATGCCCACACACCAGGACATGACAGAGTGAGCCTTAGTAAACAGCTGCAGTCCTGACATATCAATATGTTTTAGTGTTAAAAATGTTTGATTGGACCAAATTCAACCTGCTACCTTTATCAGACATCAATGAGCTCAGATTTCATCTGGTCTGGTGAATGTTGGGGGGTTTGTGACTCTGGTCTGGGAGGTTCTGACAGGTGTTAGTACTTCTTGTTAGGCTGGTAACTAGCCCCGCCACCCCGTGGTGTGCCTTGTAGTTTTTTAATGACAAAGTGTACCTTGGCTTAAACAAGGTTGAAACCACAGCCTTTAATATTGTGATCAAAAACATTGAATCTTAATTCTGAGGCTGCTCTGTAAATAGTTTTCAAATAATAAATAAATATAGCAACTTCTGAACAATCCATATTAATTTCTAACTTAAAATAATGTACAGATTTAAACCACACCCACTTTCGACCAAACCACACCCACTTCTGATTTAGGTCCCGCCCACCAAGTACAGATACGGATAAAGATAATTTAGATGGTTGAACAGATACAGATAATGCGGTACTCGCTCATCCCTAACGTGTGTATGAGTGGGTGAATGACTGATAGTTTAAAGTCTGTAAAGACCCTTGAATTGATTTAAAAAAAACCTATACAAAAGCAGTCCTATGTGTTAAAGTGCCCATGACATCGGTTTCCATGTTTTCTGACTTATCTATCATGTTGCAAAGTTGAGTTCTCACCTTAAACCTGCCAGAAAGAGCAAAAAACGGCGTCCATCTGTCTCCTAGTCCAGCCAGTGAGAAGCTCTTCCAGATTTCAGACCCAGGTTTCAAACAGTTTTTTTCACTCCAGCCCGCTATGAGGTCATAGTGATCCGGACTTGCTTATATGGTAAATTCTCCTCCCACATGCACGTTCACGACAACTGGAGCGAGGCAGTGCCGCCGCCATTGCCCATAGACCGTGTAACCATAGGCCGTTCTCTCGACGGCACTGCCCCCTGCTGCAGCAGAAGTGTCAGGCTGCCAAATAAGGAGAAACCCAGCAGAACCGGAAGGCGGCGCTTTCTTCTGATCTCTGAGTTGCTCGTTAGGAAATAATTACAGTGTATTTTGAGTTATAATGGTGCAACGCTAATCTAGAGGCATCAAAGATTACATCTGTTTAATATAAAGTGATTTAAATATGGAGTCACAGGCACTTTAATAAGTTTAAACGAGATAAAACATATTATCTCCTTCTCAGATGAAGAAAGAAAAAAAGAATTATTAAATAATTCCCAATCAGTTTCCAAAGACATTAACCAGGACTCTAATTTAAATTTGTGTCAACAATTGTCTATTTCTTTAATGCAAAATACATTTTTAAAATGTTTTTAGCAACCTGATATTGATTTGGCTTTTTTTTTTTGTTTGTTTTCAGGAAAAACACTGTGGGACCATGAAGAGTTGATGAAAAACGTGCATGAAAGGACACAGAACTTTAATTCCTTTAAAATAGATGCATCAGAGTCTACCGAGAGCAAGTACTTATCGTTCGGTTGTGACAAATCACTAAAGATAAGTTTATTCTGTGAATTCGTGAAATATGAAGGATCTGCCAAATACCTGGAACATAACAAGGTTTCCAAAAATAAGGAACAAATAACGCTCATATATGAGGCAACCACAAAAGTTCGGGAACTGTCAATGAATCATCTTGGACAAAAGAATGTGAAGCATCCAGATGTTTTCAAGACAAACTTGGCAACACATGTAGTGACAGGCATTCTTTATGGAGCCAGAGCCTTCTTTGTGTTTGACCGTAACATTTCTGAAAATGAAATTCCTCAGGACCAAAAAGATTTCTCTGACTTGTTGAAGGAATATTGCAATGATAAAATAGATAAAAATTTCATGAAAAAGATAAACACTGAGAAATTTGGTATCTCATTCTTTGGTGACTTTCGTCTAGACAAAACCCCTCAAACATTTCAGGATGCAATTCAACTCTATAAAAGTCTGCCAAAATTACTGGGAGTCAATGGAGAAAATGCTGTACCAATGAAGGTCTGGATGTTACCACTGACAAGTTTTGATTCTTCTGTTAAATCAATCTATCAGATTAATGGAACAATCTATAATGAAATAGAGAAAGTTATGGAGGACTTCTGCAAGCTGGAAACAAAATGCAATGATGCACTCAGAACCTGTGCTGCAAAACAGTTACCACAAATGAGTGATGCTCTTGAAAAATTTAAAGAACACTGCTCTCAATTGAAAGAAGGATTTAAAGAACATTTGAAAGTGAAAATACCACTAATTCGAGGAGGAGGAGAAGCTGAACTTAAAGAAATCTTTATCAACAAGGGAAATTCTCTTGTGAACACCACACACTTGAAGAACTGGATTGAGTTTAAGGAAAATGAAATTTCTGTGGCAGCATTCTTGACAAAGATGAAAGAAAATGTAAAGATCATTCCATCTCTTGGTAGATTAAATGAAGAAATCCTGAGTGCTGATCATGTTGTGTGCTTTGTCTTCACCTCACTGGGAAGTGATGAACCTCACTGGGAAGTGATGAACCGTACCTCTCAGCTTTACATACAAGATACAAAACTACACAGTCAAGATGCACCTAAACAAGATGTAGAGGAGGATCAATGGTACACTGCAAGAGAAACAGCCAAGGACATGAGGACCAAAGCAAAACTCTTCAGTGATTTCTCAGAGGCCAACAAGGACAACAAGAACATCAAGTTCCTGATAGCCAGTCTAACAGATAAGAACTACAAAGGTTCAACCATCTACCTTTATAAAGACGGTCTCACTGTCAACGAGAACTTTGAGCCTCCTTCAAAACCTGAAACTGTGAAAACAGCTGACATAAACCACAACAGTGTGACTCTGGAGATCTCTCCTCCCAGGTTTGGAGCAGAGAACATCAGCTCCTACTCTGTAGAGTTCTGTGTCAGTGGACAGGATGGATGGAAACAAAAGAAAGAACCAGCAGCTGGAGAGGTCACAGTGATCGAAGTGAGTGACCTGAAGCCAAACACAGAGTATGTGTTCAGATGCAGAGCAGAGACCTCAGAAGGTGTTGGACCAGCCTATGTAGTCAGTCATCCCATTAGAACTTTACCCTGCAGCCCACCTGGAAAACCTTCTGTTCAATCAAGCCCATTTGACATGTCACTTAACTGGAAGAAGCCTGATGTGCTCGGACAGCATGTCAACATTCTGACATACGTCGTGGAGGTTGCAATACATGACCATGAAGAGGATGATAAGAGTTTCAAGTGGAATCAAATAAGATCAGAATCTCAAACCTTGACCATTTCAGAGCTTCAGTCTGACACAGAATATGCAGTCAGAGTCCGATGTGATTGTGGTGAAGCTGGAGAAAGCAAAGCAAGTGAAACTGTTGTCTACAGAACATCTGGCATACATCCCTTGCTCCTGAAGGAAGTTCTGCTTGACTTGACAGATCTGGAAACCAGGTGTGAAAACGCTCTTCAGTCCAGAACTGCTCAGCAGTTTCATGAGATTGGAAAAAAACTGGAAACGTTTAAAATGTTGAAGACGAGCTTCAACCAAAAGATCGTTGACAGATTAAAAGAGACAGTCCCATCAGGTTTGAGAAAACAGGAAAAGGAAAACATCATCAAGGACATGACAAAAATGAGAATGTCAACTCCATTCAGCCAAACTGACCTTATTAAGTGGGTCCAAAGTAAAGAAAATGAAATTAAGACGGTACAATCGTTGACAATAATAATGCAAAACACTGAAATCATCTCATCACAAAATGAATTTTCAAGAAGCATTCTGAGTGCTGATCATGTTGTGTGCTTTGTCTTCACCTCACTGGGAAGTGATGAACCGTACCTCTCAGCTTTATCGACTTACCTACAAGATACAAAACTACACAGTCAAGATGCACCTAAACAAGATGTAGAGGAGGATCAATGGTACACTGCAAGAGAAACAGCCAAGGACATGAGGACCAAAGCAAAACTCTTCAGTGATTTCTCAGAGGCCAACAAGGACAACAAGAACATCAAGTTCCTGATAGCCAGTCTAACAGATAAGAACTACAAAGGTTCAACCATCTACCTTTATAAAGACGGCCTCACTGTTAACGAGAACTTTGAGCCTCCTTCAAAACCTGAAACTGTGAAAACAGCTGACATAAACCACAACAGTGTGACTCTGGAGATCTCTCCTCCCAGGTTTGGAGCAGAGAACATCAGCTCCTACTCTGTAGAGTTCTGTGTCAGTGGACAGGATGGATGGAAACAAAAGAAAGAACCAGCAGCTGGAGAGGTCACAGTGATCGAAGTGAGTGACCTGAAGCCAAACACAGAGTATGTGTTCAGATGCAGAGCAGAGACCTCAGAAGGTGTTGGACCAGCCTATGTAGTCAGTCATCCCATTAGAACTTTACCCTGCAGCCCACCTGGAAAACCTTCTGTTCAATCAAGCTCACACAGTGGATCTGTTAGTTGGGAATTACCTGCAGAACTCAGACAGGATGTTCAGATTTCTAGCTACATTCTGGAATATGCCAAAGCAGATGATAAGCAGAAAGAGGATCTCGAGTGGAAACTAATGAGGACAACAGAGGAGAAGGTGATTATTTCAGGCCTTCAATCAGACACAGAATATGCAGTCAAAGTCAGATGTGACTGTGGTGAAGCTGGAGAAAGCAAAGACAGTTTACCAATTTATTTCTGCACACAAAATTTTCTTCCAGAACTCCTCAAAGGTATGAGTGAAAAGATCAAATTTGGATCTCCTTCAGTTTACAAGCTGTTTCTGACAGAAGAAGACATTAACATCAACGGCTGCCGGAAGTTTATCTTTGGTGAAGAAAACATGAAACCAAATCGCACCATTGTACTTCTTGGAGCAACCGGATCAGAAAAGTCAACTCTCATTGATGGAATGATCAACTACATTATTGGTGTAGAGTGGGAGGACAGTTTCAGGTTTAAACTTTTTAAAGAAGATCAGGTGATATCACAATCTCAATGTCAGACTCCTGAAATCACAGTGTACCAAATCTACCACCAGCAGGGTTTCAGAATTGATTACTCTCTGACCATCATTGATGCCCCTGAATTTGCTGACACCAGAAAAATAAATAGAGACCAACTGATCAATGAGCAGCTCCAGAATTTCTTCTCTTCTCAGCATGGTGTCAGTGAAGTTGATGTTGTGTGTTTAGTAGCTCAGTCTCCTTTAAGGCAACTCACACCAACACAAATATATGTGTTTGATTCAATTCTCTCAACCTTTAGCAAAGATGTGGAAGAAAACATCAGGATTCTAGTGACTGCTGCAGATGGTCAGAGGCCTCCAGTTCTAGAAGCAATCAAAGTTTCAGGAATCCCCTGTCATGAAACTGAAAATGGGATCTTGGTTCACTACAAGTTCAACAACTCAAGTTTGTTTGCAGACAAGTCATCTGATGTAGATAATATGAGTGGTGATGACCCAGAAAAAAATGAAACCTTTGATCAGTTATTTTGGAACATGGGGACCAAAAGCATGAAGATTTTTTTTGATGATCTAAATATTATGAAAACAAGAAGTTTAAGGCTGACAAAGAAAATCATCAAAGAAAGAAGAGAGCTTGAGAATAAAGTTCAAGAATTGCGGGAGCAGTTAGAGAATGGGAAAGCCAAGCTTAACGAGATAGAGCAAATAAAAAAGACGTTAAGAATGACAGAAAGACAAAATGACGTCTTTCCACTACCTGGACATTTACATGAACTGTTTAATATGAGTTTCTCTAAGTTTGAAGTCAGTTTAGTGAAGCCTTCTAAACGTTTTTGTGATCCTGAGAATTTCTTTTTCAACTGTCAACAGTGTCACATCACCTGTCAAAAATCCAGCTTGGCTTCTGTGGGGAAAAAGGGATTCTGCACCAAGTGCCCAGGAAAATGTCACTACAGTGTACATTTTGTCCAGAACTACAAATGGGAGTATGAGGTGGTTACAGAAAAAATGACAATGAGAGATCTAAAAGAAAAGTATGGAGTAGTTCATGCATTGTTTACACCTCTTCAAAGACAGCTTGAAGAAATACTCACGAATAAATATAGATACCTAAATGATGAGAGGTTAAAATTGGTAAGGAGCTTATGTGAGAATCTAAACACACTAAAAGAAGTTTCACAAAAGCCAAATCCTCTTTCTGTCACAGAGTACACTAAGCTGAGGATGGAAGGACAAACATATGAGTTTCAACAAAACATTCTGTTGAATCTTCTGTTTCCTGAGTTGAAAACCCTGCTCTCAATGGTCGAGAAATTATAATTGTATTCATTAAAAGGTCCCATATTCTGCAAAATTGATTTTCTAAAGATCTTTTAACAGTCATTAATCAGACCCAAAATGTTATTGACATGTAAAATAAATGATTCGAAGTGGATAGAAAGGGCAGAATATGGGAATTTTAATAAATACTCACTAAGTCACCATTTGATGAAGGTGACATGAACAGTGGCAGACTGTTAATCGGGAGCACCGGGAAGTCTCCGGCTGGCCTGCCCGTTAATCTGTCTCACTCAGTTATTGCAGAAGTTCAGTAAGAGCTTGATAAATAAATATTTCATCGTGAAGCTCATCTGCCCTCTTGACGTTCACAGAAACACAGCAACTCTAGGCCACAAAGACCCCCCTCCTCTCTTTTTGTCAGTCTGTCTAGGCTGCAGACTCCCGCCCCCTTCCGCTTGCTTGTTGCACCTTGCACCTGAGTGACAAAATGGACCAGATCATCAGGCCAAGAGGAAAGGGAGAAACAATAAAAGGAGACACAGAGCCATCAAACTGCAGCAAAATAACTGACATGATTGTCAGGAAGAGAAGAGGTGAGAAATAAAACTGACCCACAATTATCCATCACCAGTAGATTAATGAGGAGGCTAGCTAATGGGCTTCAACTGACTTCATAAAAAAGTTTGAAGCTAAAAAGAAAAAGCAGAGAGAAGCTCCTTCTAAAAAGAATAATGATCCCAAACTATGAAACATTTTAAACCAAGCCTAAATTAGGTTTAAGGACTTGTGCAAATTCAGTTCAATAGCCTTGTCTGGTGTTAGAAATAGGTGATTCCAATATAATGGAACAGTTTGTTGCTCCATTTAAGTTTAGCTGACTCTGGATGCTTTAAAAAGGAGTTCAAACATTCTTATTCAATAACGTTTTTTTCCTGAGATTTTTCTTACTGAATGTCTTTATCATTTGATTCTGCCTTTTAGTTGTTTTTTTATTATTATTTTTGATCAATGTTTTTATTATTTTACTGTACAGTGCTTTGTGAATGTGTCTGTGAAAGGCACTTGATAAACTTGCTTTTTTACTTCTACTTTATTATCACAGAAAAAAAACAAATATGACACTGAGATCCTAATTAAAATTACTAAAGAAAATTAAAATAGTGTATAGACCTGTTTGTGTATATTTTATTATGAATGTTTAAAATGTATTTATGTATGTACATGTGTGCATATATATATGTGTGTGTGTGTGTGCTTTATTACTAGACCGTGGACATCCTGCTTTTGTTGTTCTTTTCTTATCTGTTAGAAATATTAATTGCTTCTATAAAAGCTCTTCAGCATATGGAAGCACGTAGAAGAATTTTAAAATTGCGATTGTATTCGTGTCTGTTTGTAGTTAAATTCAAAGTGTTTATTGTCTAACCAGATGTAACCTTTAGCTTTGCAGTATTCTTTCATTTCTTTTTGTAGTTATTTATTAACATTCTATAAATCAAACAAAAGTAAAAGTAAGGGTTTTTCTGATATGTCAATGTGGCTTTCTGCACCTTCTATAATATTTAGACAGATAAACAAAAAATGAAAAAAATTCTTTTTTGTCTTAGCCTTTTATTCTTTTTTCTAGTCATCATTATTTGGTCTTTGGTTTCTAGTGCTAAACATTTTTGATTCAGGTTTGAGGATGCATGATTTCATCCAACTGAGAGGGAAACCTGTTCTGTCTTCTGCTTTTGTGTTCATACAGACAGCCACAGTAGTGAGCTACATTATCAAATGGGGGAAATGTTATTCTTCTCATCAGCAAACACTGAGAGACAGTGGTCAATGAGGATCAGAAAATAAAATTTGTTCTCATCACAGATGAGCATCACTGCTGAAAATGAGGTGTTGACAACATATAGAGAAATTAAACTTTACACATTTTTTACTGCATGTATCTATTCCAAACTTAAGTCTGCTTATTTTTACAAAAAATTGGATTGTTTGAGATATTATGTATTTGCTGATTTTACTTTATAAGTTCAATAAAACATGCAAAAGATCTTAAGAAATGGCAAGTGTTTCTTGTATGGGCAATTTATGTGAATATGGTTGATTTTAGTGTTAAACAATAAAAATGACAAATGTTAGTTTTCTCAAAAACCCTAACATCACAGAATGCATTAAAGTGCCCATGACATCGGTTTCCATGTTTTCTGACTTATCTATCATGTTGCAACGTTGAGTTCTCACCTTAAACCTGCCAGAAAGAGCAAAAAACGGCGTCCATCTGTCTCCTAGTCCAGCCAGTGAGAAGCTCTTCCAGATTTCAGACCCAGGTTTCAAACAGTTTTTTTCACTCCAGCCCGCTATGAGGTCATAGTGATCCGGACTTGCTTATATGGTCAATTCTCCGCCCACATGCACGTTCACGACACCTGGAGCGAGGCAGTGCCGCCGCCATTGCCCATAGACCGTGTAGTGTTTAGTTTCAGTTTTGTTTCTCTTTCACGCGACAACACTGCCCCCTACTGGACACTGCCCCCTGCTGCAGCAGAAGTGTCAGGCTGCCAAATAAGGAGAAACCCAGCAGAACCAGAAGGCGGCGCTTTCTTCTGATCTCTGAGTTGCTCGTTAGGAAATAATTACAGCGTATTTTGAGTTATAATGGTGCAACGCTAAGCTAGAGGCATCAAAGATTACATCTATTTAATATAAAGTGATTTAAATATGGAGTCATGGGACCTTTAATATAGTTTGCATTAGCTGTGGGATTAAAAAAATGCACTTTAGGATGTTATTTCCTGCAATATTTAGTGAATTTTATAAAAACTAAAGAAGTATCAAAATCAATATTTTAGCTTTTTTTTTACATGTCTAAGATTGATTTTTGGAGTTAGCAGTTTATTAGAAGTGGACATTTTTTCCCTTAATGACAAAAAATGAAAAAGGATGCCTCAGGGTTAAAAGAGCAGTTTTAAACTGGTTTCATTCCTACAGTTAAAAACAGAACTTGTAGAATCAATTCAATTCTACAGTGGACATTGGTTGCAGACATATTTCACTTTGTCAAAGAATTGAGTTAAATTAAGACAAACTATTCATGTTAAACAAACCTGTGAATCTTTTGTTGATGAAGTGTGATTGAATCATGTTGAGTTGAAATTATTTGATCGTTTGCAGCATTTTGGTCCAACACAATTTTCTCACTTTATTCCAACACGATTCAATAGTTTTCACTCTAATTTATTTGGTCACCTAAATACTACATGTTATTTTCATATTAGATGACGATATTCTATTCTAGTGTCACATACTACATTTTCCAATGTAGACCTTGTCACGTTTTAGGGGTGGTTGTAAGAAGGACCCAAACGCAGATGTAAATCCAAAGGTTTTTATTAAAGACTAAGGTACACAAAAGGACTAGGAACTAGGGATAAGGGTAAGGAAGACAAGACACAAACTAGGGCTAAGGCAAGAAGACAAGGATCTGACAAACACAGATGAGACAGGCATGCTGATATACTGGGGAGCTGTTGACGGGACAAGACACAGGTGGCAGGATAACAAATGGGAGGCACCTGTGAAAACAGAAGGCAGAGGGTTAGACGAGGCACAAAAGAGTACACTAAGAGGACACTAGATGGCGACATATGACAGGCCTTTTATTTCCATGTCCTGTCCAACAGACTATCAATCAGAATTTATGTCTGAATGTCAAAAACAAGCCTTACAGATTCACTATCATAGGTGGGGCATTACAGCTGTTTCTTCACCTGATCTATATTCTATGACAAAATCTTTATTAGAACTGTGTAGAGAGATAAAATCTACATCCTTTTCAATGAAATTGTCATGTCCTGGTGTGTGGGCATGTTTTCTTTGAGTGAGACCTCTCTCTGCTGAATGGATCTTTGCTGCTGCAGCTCCACACCTGCTGCCAATCTCCTCAAAAGGCTGCAGGGATTTAAGGAGCAGCAGGAGGACCAGACTTTGCCTGATGATCAACCTTTTGTGGTAGAGTCAAGCCTCCTGAGTAGTTCTTTGAGCGTATAGAAATTATTGCTTAGTCTTTGACCGTGATTTTTTGACTTATCTGTTTTTTGCTCTCCTCAAATCTTCTGTGCATCCCAGGTCTTTGTTTTTTGGCTTCACGTCAACCCGGACTCCATTCACCATCACCTCCACAGACTCGCCTCAAACCATCCTTCAGCTCCACGGTCCTCCTCTGCAGCCTCCAGTCCTCAATTATAACCAGTCTGCCTGCCCGCTCTCCCTGACTCCGCTCAGTGACTCTGCATCTGACCCACTCACCACCAGGACTACCTGCTCCCCAACACCTGAAAGAATACTCCTGTGCAATCCAGTCGGTCCCCCTGAACCCGGTTCCGCTCTCGGCGTCAACAACTCCTTTTTAAATAAAATAACTTTAACCTTATTCTTGTCTCCAGCGAGTTGATTCTGCATGTGGGTTAGGAAACTTACCCCTAACATGAAGAATCATCAGGCCAGTCTAACCCTGTAGGATCACTCGCGGATCCCGTCCCATTACAGACCGCCAAGCATGAAGCCTTACTCAAAGAGCTGTGTAACCAGCAGGGAGCTACAGCTCAACGAATGGATCAGGTGATCAAAGCCCTTGAAACACTTAATACCAGGTTGGCTCCAAGTCCTCCCACAGAAAACACTGCTGCAGGACAACAGCCGCCACCTGACCCTCCCCGCTTCTGTGATGTGACCTTACCTACTCCTGAATATTTCATGGGTGAGATGGCAAAATGTGACTGCTTCCTGCTTCAATGTTCTTTAATTTTGTCATTCTCCACAGTCTTTTTCTGATCATGCTTCTAAAATCTCTTATGTCATCGGTCTCCTTAGAGATAGAGCCCTACAATGGGCTAGAGCTAAATATGACTACAATATGACAAGGACCCCACAGACAGATACGGGGGGGGGGGCCTTGACTCAGGGATTCTTAAGCAGAATCACAACAGGCTTTGGGAGGACAGCTGGGAGGACAACAGGGTAACTATGTCTCTATGGAAACGTTTACGAATATCCACTTTCTGTCTCGTACTGTTATCCATTCTGTCCTTAAACTCTGTTAAACCTGAAGAACGTGTCTTCATGCTTTCACTCTCACATCATGCTTTCACTCTCACATCAAAGAATCACAACATCAGCTAAAGGTTGATAAACTCTGGTTCTGCTAGGAATCTATGGGCAGAAACTTGTGTCATCAGAAACTGAATTTGAATTAGTTATATTTGAATTTGTATTGCTCGGATTGAATCTGAATTGTTCAACTTGAATAAATGCTTTGAAAAAATGAATCTGAATTACTAATTTGAAATTCAATTTATTTGTTTGGAAAAGACTTTCACTAAATTGAAACTGAATTTAATGTTTTGAAACTGATTTCATTTGCTTTGAAACTGCATTTAATTCAAGTGAAAATTCAGTTTCAATAGTTTCTGTTTCAGTTCCCACCGTTCAGATTCAGTTTTACAATTCAATTTCAAAACTTAAATTCACTTTTCTGTGCCACACATCCGGGTCCTGAGAAAACTCCAGCTCAATCGAGTGCAGATAGACCGATCAGCGTATAAAGAACTGCGTCCTCCTGACCGATCGCCCCAGCTCCACAGTGTAATCTCTCTGTCAGAGCAATGAAGCTTCAGGGCGTTTATTAAATCATAACTCACTAAATACTAAACTGATTTTCACGCTGTTTTTTTGCTTGTTACTTACAGTTACAACTTTAAACTTTATGAAATTGGTTGTTAGTTCTTTTT
>SSNR01001154.1:12867-25064 GCA_006937965.1 Callopanchax toddi
GGGTTCTGGGAGGGGCTGTGCTGCTTTGGGTTTAAAAAATGCACACTTGCTGAAATGCTCCACATAGCTGCTTTAAGGTGCCCAAATGTAAAAGCATAAGTGTGAACTTGGTAACAGGATGAATTTAAATATAAAGTGAAATATAGAGTAAACACATATAAGTAAACAGTCACGTGTTAAGGTGACAGAGGTAGAAATGTAAAGAAGATGCTCTAGTGCACCAACTGTCTTGCAGAATCACTGTTTGTGTGACCTCTTCGTAGCAGTACTCAGTTCCGTGATAGCTCTTGTGTAGAAGCTGTTCAAGAGCCTGGTGTTTAGTGTTTTTTGGCCCTGTATCTTATGCTAGATGGAAGAAGCTTAAAGAGATGTTAGCCGGATGGTTTGAGTCTTGTATGTTTGTTTGTTTATTTATTTAGCAGACTCTTTTATCCAAAGCAAATTACAATAACACATCTATCAGGCATGTTGTGATCTGTGGGGGAAACCGGAGTACCCAGAGGAAACTCATGCATGCATGGGGAGAACACGCTAAATCCAAACAGAAAGCCCACAGCCGGCATTTGGTCCTTTGGCCTTCTTGCTGCAAGGCAACAGTGCTAACAACCAAGCCACCATGCAGCACGAGTCATCTTTTTTTTAGGATGTTTTTTGTTTTTCGAAGGCAGTGAGCAGTGAAAATGTCATACAGCGCAGGCAAATGTGTTTGTTATTGTCTTTGCCGTTTTAATGACTGTCTGCAAACATCAGTGGTGGCTGGTGAAATTTTGTTTTGGTGGGGCACATTTTTGCATGTCAATTTTTATATTCGTAAAACCCCACATATCACCACTAGAGCAGGGAATGAAGCAAAAATATTTTCATCTGAATGAAAACGTTGCTGTTAAAAATACCTACCTGTCTATCGATTCACTAAAAATGTAGTGCAGTTAGGTCACACACAGTTGTGGCCAAATTAAACACATCAAACAGTAAAGAAATCAAAAAGTCTTCATATAGAGACCTTAGAATAATATTCTATAGATTCCATAATTTCCAGTATTATAGTGGTCCCCAGAGGTGTGGTTACATCATCTGGCCTAGAAATATTTTTATTTTCACATGATTCATTTTTAATGGAAATGTTTCCAGCCAATGATTTGTTTGGAGTTTTTAGGGGAGCAGACTTTCCTGTATTCTATTAAATTGATAAACGGTTGTCCTGACTTTAAGGTATTTAGTTTTTCTGAGAGTTGAGCTGCTTTTCTCTCTGTTTTAGTTCTTGTTCCTGTCCGTTTTCAGAGAAATGTTTGTTGTTGTTAATCTACTTAAATCTTAATCCTTTGAGCTTTGAAAAGGCTCCTAAACTCAGGGTATTACCCAGAGTTGAGTCGACACATAACAGACAACTTGTAAGAACCAGCTTCTAAGCATCATTTGTCACCATTTCTTTAACAGAATCTCCATAAAATAAAATTATGACTGAAATAATTTTTTTCCAACAGAGCTATGTAACGTCAACAAATACGTTATATCCTCTGAACTTTGACCTTTGTTGATCATCACTACAATAAACCATCTTTTTCCCAATAACTTGGAATAAAATGACTCTTTTATTATGTTGTAACCTGAATCAACATTCCTTCCAGGACCCGGTCGTGTCGGAAGACCCAGAAGACTTTCTTTAGTTAATTATTAAACTTAAAGACTCTTTGATGTCTCATTCTAAAGGACACTACCTGTTAATCCACTGTCCAGAAATGTCTTAATATGATTAATTCATTTTCTTCCAGTATTAATGAATGTTGATGTTGCATCAGTATTATTTCATGTTTCTACTTTTGCTAAAAGGTTAAATCATATTAATAATCCATTTAGTCTAAACTGGGATTCTTAGTGACGAGAACCACGTGACTTGGTAAACTCCTTCCCATTGGGCCATGCGTCAAAAAGATCCCCATGTCAGGCTTCCTGCTGGGAAGTCCCTGAGTTCTCGTTCAGCCAACAACGAGACAACAAGCTCACCGTTTCTCTCAGCTAGACGGTGGGCCGGTGCCAACATTTCCCCGGCTCGAAGCTAGACACCATCCATCTGCTTCTGTGTCACCTGCCATGGGAGAGAACCCATTAGCCTCCTCTCCCAGCCGATCATGGAGCTGCTGAGCCGACTCATCGGACGCTTCCGTGCCTTGGGCGGCCTCACGGCCACCTGGGACAATCCGAGGACCGTCAGGGTAACCAGCCTACAGACGAACCTCCACCTCACGTCGAGGCGATCCTGATCGGCCTCAGCAGGTGCCAACTCCGATCTGGTAAACTGAGGCTCTTGATAAGCAACCCCCTCATAACTAGTTCCAAAAACTCCCTAGATATATTTTATAACTCACAGGCTCTCGTCATTAACTCTCAGCTTAATAACATCAGAAGAACTCCTTAAGATGCAACGCCTACCTCATATCTGTCTGTCCGTTCAATCTGTTTGCTTAATAAAATAAGTGTAGTCAAAGTCTGCCTCCGGTTCATATGTTCCAGGTATAATGTACATAAGTCTTCACTTTGAATAAAGGGAATCTAAAGTATCCCTGCATAACAATTAGTTTAGTGAAGGTATCTCAGCATTAGCTCAGTGTAAAACTGACAGAAACTGAACTAATGATCTTGCAGAAGTGTGTCCGCATTATAACAATAAAAACAGGTTATATTACACTACAGCTATTAGATAAAACCACTCCTACAAACAATAATTAGCTGATGGATGAAGCATCTCTGAGGTTCTGGTTCATGGTTGTTGCTGGATTTGTATTTGTTTCTTAAAGACGTGACTTCCAGATGTTCATCTGTTTTAGATTTAAGACTTGACACATCTTTTTTAAAGACCTCCAGAATGTCTAAAATATTGACCAGAACATAGAAGATTGAAAAGATTGCAAACACTCTAGATCATCAAAAGAAAAATCTAAAGATAATTTAGGTTAAAGTGCCTGTGACTCCATATTTAAATCACTTTATATTAAACAGGTGTAATCTTTGATGCCTCTAGATCAGCGTTGCACCATTATAACTCAAAATACGCTGTAATTATTTCCTAAGGAGCAACTCAGAGATCAGAAGAAAGCGCCGCCTTCCGGTTCTGCTGGGTTTCTCCTGATTTGGCAGCCTGACACTTCTGCTGCAGCAGGGGGCAGTGTCCAGTAGGGGGCAGTGTCCAGTAGGGGGCAGTGTCCAGTAGGGGGCAGTGTCCAGTAGGGGGCAGTGCCCAGTAGGGGGCAGTGTCCAGTAGGGGGCAGTGTCCAGTAGGGGGCAGTGTCCAGTAGGGGGCAGTGCCCAGTAGGGGGCAGTATCCAGTAGGGGGCAGTGCCGTCGTGTGAAAGAGAAACGAAACTGAAACTAAACACTACACGGTCTATGGTCAATGGGCCGTGTAGTGCCCAACACACGCCGTGTGTTGCTCTTTCTGGCAGGTTTAAGGTGAGAACTCAACGTTGCAACATGATAGATAAGTCAGGAAACATGGAAACCGATGTCATGGGACCTTTAAAGCTTTTACAAAATGATTTTATTCAATTTCTGCTTCAATGTAAAAGCATTTCGATCTTATATTGAATAATTAACTGTAAAAAAGTAAAAACTGTTTAACCAGCGGATGAAGACTCTTTTTTTCCCCTGATGATTAAGCAGCTCGTCTGATGCTGCAGGAGGTATCTTCTCTACCTCCTGCTGCATGACCTGCTCATCTCTACACTGAGAAAAATACAATATAGAACACAAGTTTTGACAGAAATTAACCTGTCAGGTCATCCATTTCTTTTCTTTATTTCATTTCACAGTGTGTTAAATATGCAACCAAACTGTTAGGTGTTATGCTTTTAGCAGCATCTGCTTCTGCAAGAAAATAACAAGAGAACACAACTGTCACTGCTTGGTTTTTAAAAATCAAACATGCTAAATCCTCATGTTATGCTACAAGCTTAGTCCTAACAAAGTTGATTTTGAATGTATTTTCTGTCTTTATATTGAGGTCTTGAGGGTCAGGCCCCAAATGCTCAGTTCTAACGATACAGATTCTGGTCCTTCAATCTTTTATCTTCTGATGCTTAAAATGACAAAACCAGAATTAACAGTTCTAGCACAGTATAGATATCCAGTATGATGTCTTTTACCTATTTGATCTGAATGTTTTTTAATTTGTTCATTTCATTTTTTGAGCACTGTATATATTTTCATATCATGCAATTAGTTTTATTCATAAACATTTTACAGCTTCGCCTTGCCTGACCTTTCTCTGCTTGTCTGGGTCCATATTGCAGGGGCAGCATTCCAATAGGGCATCCCAGGCCATCCTCTCCCCAGCCACGTCTGCCAAACCCTCAGCTGGGACGCCCAGGTGTTCCCTGCCCAACCTGGAGATGTATTTCCTCCTGCTTGTCCTGGGTTGACTCGGCGGCCTCCTGCCAGCAGGACATGCCCAAAATATATCCCAAGGGAGGCGTCCTATCTAGATGTTCAAACCACCTCAACTGGCTCCTTTTCATTTGGAGAAGCAGTGGCTGTACTTTGATTCCCTCCCAGATGTCCGAGCTCGCTCATTCAGTAATTACCTAAAGCTCATGAACATAGGTGAAGATTTGGATGTACAGATCAACCGGTAAATACAGAGCCTTGTTTCTGGCTCAGCTCTCTCCGCACCATGACCGATCAGTTCAGCGTCTGCATCACAGCAGATGCTGCCCCAATCCGCCTGTCGATCTCTCGCTCCCTCCTTCCCACTCATAAACAAAATCTCGAGATACTTTAACTCTTACAATTGGGGTTAGACTTCTCTCCAACCTGGAGCATTACCTCTTAGTGTATAAAAACATTTAGTGTATAAAACATTTAGGTTCCACAGTTTAATGAAGCATCAACTAAAAAAAGTTGATAAAATTATTAACCTGCAAACTAAATCTCTCTGTCTATATTTGTGCTACATTTCAAGTGAGAAATCTTCATTTTAAAGACATGCTGTAGTAGTAAGACATCTAGTACTGTATTTAAGGGAAAGAGGGAGTCAGCAACAACTGTGTCTATCCTGATTTGGCTCTCCCTTCTCCTTCTCTGGTTAAAATAAATGCAGAAAAAAGTTGGTAAGCAGAGAGCAAACAGTGTTATCCAGCTTCCCCCCGACCCAACAGTGCTTCTCAGATACCATCTGTACTCTATCAGTGACAGACGGGGTGTGGCTGCTGGATTCAAGGGGTGAAGGATCAATGTGAGTGTTTGTGCATGATGGGTGTGGGGGCAGTTAGTGGTGGGTTGAAGGCCATCTCCAGGACAAACAATGATATGTCATGAACTGAAACAAATAACCATGTAACCTAGGTCTGACCACACCATTAGGTTTTATGAATGGGAGCACTAGCACCTTTTAACATAAAACAAGACACAATACAAAACTACATGAGGTGACTTTGAAGAATATGAGTTTCCCATGTGAACAATTTTATGTCTTTGATTGTTCAAACAAACACAAGACTTTACAGTTTAAAATATGTTCTTACTTAAGTGTTTTACACCTGTTTTAGACATGTTCTTAGCAGAGCTCCATTACAACCGTGTTCATTTGAAACGGCTTTGTCATCAACTTTGGACAATTTAGATTTGGGCTTTTCTCTAAGACACGAAAAGATAGAGGTACTTAAGTCTTTTATTTTGAAAGAGGATTTATTGGCCGCTTTGCCAAAAGGACAGTAAATGTTTAATCTATCAGTTGGTACTGGTTGTTGCTAAATGGCTCTGATTGGTCCTAGTGCTGTCCAATAGGATGTGAAGATAGTTTGATTCACAATCTTTGATCCCGCCCCTATGAATGAGTTGTTTCAGTGAATCCTGGCCAGACTACATATTCACATATATAGTCTGGCTTGCCAGGCTATAACATTACAGCATAAGAATGAAATATGTCTGTGTGTGCGTGTGTGTGTGTAAACAAACCATTTGTACACTCATGGTCATAATTCCATGAACATCAACACATTACAGTGGGTTCCGACTACAGCCAGATGGGAGGTGAAAATGTTTTCAAATCACAAAAAGAAGAAAAAAACTCAAGTAGAAATAAAGAGCTGACCCAATGCAGTCATTCTTCATTCTATGCAGAAAATCACAAGTATCTGTGGATTACACCAAGAACACACCTGCAAAGAACAACAAAAACAACAAAGGGCAGTTTATCACATTGGTATCAGAATACCCAATTGTCCTACAAAGTCTTGTACCCTCCACTGTGGATACTTATTGGTACCCCTTATAGTTAGGACCTTTTAGAGATCAGCCTTGTACCTTCGTATCCAGGGTGTGTGTCTGCCATAAAATTACAAAAAAAGGTACAAAAAGAGCATCTAGAATGTTTAAGCATAGCTATAACGGTAAATGATGAACACATGAAGTTCCAGTTTCAGCTTTCTGAACACTTAGTGTTGCTGAACTGTTACTGTAAATCAATAAAGTTCATTAACCCTTCAATAGGTTATTTTAGCCTTAAAAGTCAATGTTAATATTACCACATCAATGGTGGCCCATCAATAGGGGGTGCTAGGGCACTGCCCCACCAGTTTCATAGGAGGAGGAAGAAGAAGAAGATTAAATTCACAAAATAGTTTTAAACAAACCATGAAATTTTAACTAAATGATCTATCCACTATACATACTGTAAGTGCTGTGTAACATCAACAATGTCACATGAGTCAAAGGTCATCTAAAGCCTGATTTATACTTCTGCATCAGGACGGACTGACGCAACGCCATTATGCGTCGACGCAAGCTCTCTACGACATGCTCGCAGAGGCTGACGGAGACGTGCCCAAAATTCTAACTATGTGTCCAAAGCGACGGACAACGCATGCCTGTGATTGGTCGGCTCAGCACCCTGTGATCATTTCCGGCTTGATGCTGCATCAACAGAGTAGTAATAGTTGAATCTCGCGGAAGCAGATATGGATCAGCTCGAGAAACGTCTGGCAGATGAAGTACAACATTTCTATCATCCATCAGTGTCCCTAAAGGGTTAAACAAGAGCTACATATTCGCTCGTCGTCTGCCTCGTCCTCACTGAACGGATGGACATTCAACAGACGCCGCTGTCTCCTCACTCCTGTTTCATTCTTTTTAACAACATTGTTTGTTCCTCCAGATCAATCTGTTCAAACTCAATCAGAATTCGCTCTCTGTCGACCATTACTGAGCTGAAGTAAACAAACTTTGGTCGACCGAGGCATTACTGCAGAAAAGTTATGCACCCTCTGCTGTCCTGGTGGAGAACTGCTTCACAACACTGACGGAGAAGTACAAATCAAAAAAGTCTTCGTCAATACGTGTGAGCGCAAATGTGCTGCCAGAGACATATAAACCAGACTTAACTCTGTGACTGAGTCCTTCCCTGTTCACTCGTGCACTGCAGGGTAACTTCTCCGTTTTAACAACATCATCTTTTTTTTATAGAAAAGACTCCACCAAATAACCCTGCATCTTAAATTTCCATCATAACAAAACTGCTTGATACCTAACTTATCTTCAATGCAAAATTGCAGGAGGAAATTTCAACTTATTTCTGTAGTTAACAAATGTGCCCCACTCCAAAAAAATTCACCAGCCACCATCGTTCCATGTCTTGATTTCTTGTATTTACTCTTCCTTTGACCCTGAACATATCCATCAACATGTCCTAATGGCGGAGCATTGTTTTATAGCTTAAAGAATGAACCTCCTGCGGCGGTGTTTTGTCATTTGAGAGCTGAGATTATTTCAGGACCTCAGAGCTGAAGTCTACACCTGCTTTGATATTTCTGTGAAGTTCATTGTGAGGGATCAGAGCAGTCAACTCTGGTTTGCCCTGGGAAATTCATCCAACCAAAGGTTGGTATTTTAAAGAGCCTTATGGAGTGACAATGCAGGGGAAAACTTAAGAAAGGAGAGATCATAAAATCTTAAACAAATCAGGAATTTGTAAACCTATTTCAAAATCTGCTTTTGTGTTTTTTAATGAGTGCAGATTAGCCTTCCAGCCCACCTGTAGTTGAATTCTTCTTCACGTCAACTCAAAGCAAATACCTCTTAAGTGTTTTGGCATTTATCCTGAAAACACATGAATAAAAAGAAACACACCCAGGTGTCAGTAGGTGACCACTGACTCCTTGCAGGCTATGGGAAGTCAACCTGTGATTGTCAAGGAAGAAACAATAATAATAATAATAATAATAATACAATTAATAAAATTAAAAATTAAAATGGCATTAACATATGAATTTCTTTTTTCTTTTTTTAACCCCGTGTCCTGTCCAACTGTAGAGCAAACAGAATTCATGTCTGAGTGCCAGGAACAAGCCCAACAGTGTTGCTGTTTCAGGTGAGATGTTACAGCCACTGCTATAATGCTCAACCTGACTTATATTTAAATATAACTTTGAAAATATTTTCATGGTTGATTTGAATCCCAATGGACACAGAGCCTGAAAGGGAAGGTAAGAGTACAGAAAGAAGGGTGGGGAAGAAGGTAAACAGAAAAAGAAGAGAAAAAGAGACATGAAGAGTCCACTTCTAGACCTGCAAATAAAACACAAACAAACAAAACAGGAGAAAAGATACAACAGCAACAAACAGCATATGAATACACAACAGTTGTGATATCCTGAAAAATGTATACGGTAAAGACTAATTCAAGATGAGTTCAGTGTCAACCACAGTCCCAGTTAATGTGTCTGAAAACACCTGAGTCCGTCTTTATGTGAGCACCTTGTGATCACCTGTGTGTATATGCGCGCTTGTTTATGTAAGGTTTCTCTATTGAAACATTCAATAACAAGTTCAAGGAGCCACAGACCCGCCCCCAAGGCCCACGGAGGACGCGGAGGAGGTCCAGGCCCCAGACACCACCCAGGGCACGGACACCCCAGGGAGACCACCGCCAGGGCAGTTGATAAACTCTCCCCCAGAGAGCGCAGAGGCTCACCCCGCGTGGGCCACCCAGCAGTCGCCGCGCTAGAGCCCCCAGGGGTCGCGGCAAGGGGCTCACAGGCACCGCCCGCAGCCGACTATCCAGGGCAGATCCAGCTGGAACCAGAGACCCGAGACCCAGGAGCGAACCGGCCCCAGCAGAGGCCCGACCGCACCCGGGGGCCCAGATCCCACCAGGCAGCCACAGGAAGAAGAGCAGGCAGACGCCCCCAGCACCCAGCACCCAGACCCCGAGACACCCCAATACGCCAGCGGAAAAAGGCACCACCCAATGCCAAGGCGCAGCCGGGGAAGATAGTCTCTAGAGAGGAGGGCCTAGCATGTCACACAAAACTTTTGAGAAATGGCCTTGTGTTCCTTTTGTCCATTATAACAAATTATTTTTCCTCAGTCAAAACCTGTAAAGACAATTTCTCTTATTACTTTTCCAAATGTACTGTGTAGTGTTTGGAATAACTATTAGTTATTTAAACTACACCCTCTCAATATAAATATTGGAAGCTTATTTTTGGAGTATAATAAAAAGTGATAAACTGTCATTTAACCCTGATAATAGCTAATATTTATTGAAGGTATCTTTAGGTTCTTTGAAAAGAGTACAGTGAATTGAAATACCTTATTAATAATGTGAAACTGAGACAAGGTAAAGATTAAACAATCATTTAATTTGAAAAACCTAAGAACACAGACAGGGAAAAACGGTTTGAAAGTTTGATGTAAAGACAATTAATATTCTTAAACATGTTGAGGATGTTAAAGATGGTTAATTGTGAGTTTTAACGGACCGTAGCATATGTTTTAATGACTAGGGAAGTTAGTTAATTTAGTTAACCCAGTTGTGACTTTAAGAGTCACTTTAGGGCTAATTTGAGTTTGGAATGGGATTTAGTTTTGGCTTAATTTAGAGTGGAAGAATTAAGCTTTATCAAAGCAAACCTCTCGATCAGAAAGTGGTGTTTCGCTCACTGAAATGTGGACGTTTCTAGATCTGGCAGGCGTTGGTTTCTCCACGAGCTGAAGTGGGGGTCCCCAGGCTCGGAGGGTGGTCCTGGAAGGTGTGGCCACCGAGGACTTTGCCGGGCAGTCCGTGGATACGTCCAGTCAGCAAGGGAGGCATCTCAGCAGGCATGCTGAAGTCATTTCTGATCAGTTCCCGTAGTGAGGGAGAGATAAGAGGCCTTGTTCAAAGCTGATGAGGATTCAGCTCAGACTCTGAAGGATAGCAGCTCAGACTGCATTCAGACTCAGACCAGACTAGACTAGGTATCTTACTTTTAACCAATCAGAGGATATTAAGTGTTCCAACCAAACATGAGTTAGTGGACTTGTGGACAGCTCTGATTGGGTAGGGGAACTGTGGGGAGTTACCAAGTTCATATGACTTTTGCCCGTTAAAACACTCACATTATAAATGTTGAAATGCATGAAATAGCAGAGAAGCATTAAAACACTTTGAGTGAATGAGAGGGCGAATGCCCTTGGAGCAGGAACACTACAGGAGACTGTTCTGTAAACAAGAGATTACAGTTTGAATACCAGTCTGTGGTGTTAAAGAAGAGACATCTTTAAAGAGTGTTTTATTAACACAGCCGGCGTCCAGTGGGTCATCTGGGAGATGGACACCTGAAAGTGGACAGTAGGACACCTGTAGGGATCTTGATTCAGGTTAAAACATAATCCAAGAGTGATTGTATTCCAAGTTATTGGGAAAGAAATGGATTATTGTTATGATGGTCACAGGGGTCAGAGGTTATAGCATATTTGATAGTGCTACAGCTGCTTTGCATATTTGAACATTACACAATGATGTACACAATGATCACATTGCTCAAATATGAGTAGTTACAGGCTGCCATCTACATGTCAGATTGTAAATTATAGTCCTCTTGTCTTCTCATTTGACACCAGCTATTTATGTGCATGAGTGAAGGTTTATTGGATTTAAATTAGAAACATTTAAAAAATCATGGAGATAAAAAATGATCTAATGCACAAGCTATTAAAATGCTGCCCACTCTTTGGTGTTTAGTTTCAGTGAGAGAAAGGCTCCCTGTAGTGAGTTCTCTATCTCCATTAGTGATACACAATCAGTGGACTTACAGACACACTGAATGGTCTCTGTTGGAGTCTGATGTGGTGCCCAGATCCCCTGCTGCTCCTCTCTGTTCCTATGTTGGTCCTCTCATTCATTTGACTCATTTGGATTCTAACATGGAAGACCTCCTACCATCCTGGTGAACTCTAAAGCCTGGGACACACAGAAGATGGATGCGTTGCGCCACAGAATCACCGAAGTCTAGGGGGTACACAGGACACGCTATGCAGCCTATGGAAGGCTGAACGCTGCTTGGAAAATTGCCGTATTAAAGCCGTAAATGTCGCGCTGCGGCGCTTGAGATAGAACCGGCACCGAACTTTAGCGCCTCCGCATGGACCAGCGTTTGCGTTGTACTCTCCGTGTAGCCACTCTCAGTAAATATGTTTTTGTTTTTTTAAAACAGCGCGGCCGCGACGCATCCGTCTTCCTAGTTCTCTAAAACTTCCCCGTCCAGCCGGAGAGGACGCTGGCGCATTTTGGCTGCCGCTTCTCCTCAGGGAAAACTTTTTAAAATTTTTAAAACTTTTATATTTTGATTTTGTTTGTCTTTTTTTCTACATTTTGGACTTTTATATATTCACTGTTACAGGATTATCAGTCCCAACCAAGTTTATCTTTTATTTTTTGCTGTTGCTAATTACTTGGAAGCGATTGTTTGGTTGTAGGTGGTCGGCTGATTCACTGTGCGGCCTAGCCAGCTTCCACCTGGACTAGAAATATTCTCATCTCCTTTCTACAATATCATCTGTCATGTTTTTCACCCTACCTGCCATCCTGCTTCATCTTTCGTTGACGCTCGTCGCCACCACCTCATCCATGACTCTTCGTTACTCGTCTCTCCAGCTACACCGATTAAACCACTTCACGCCACCTACCGCGGACATCGTCACAGGAATTAAAAACTCTGGACTACTTCGACGTTGCCGCTACATCCATAGAGGCTCCCGTCGCAATCTTATTTTTAATTCATCATCCAACGATACTATCACAACAATATGGACCAACTCCATTTCCGCGTCCCGTTCCTGCAATAACTTACGTCATCAGAACAGCCGCTCTGTTAACTATTTCAATCTTCGACCTGTTCCCACTTCCGCCTCAGCTCCTTCAAAACAAAAGCCTCTCAAACTTT
>SSNR01001155.1:6968-21959 GCA_006937965.1 Callopanchax toddi
TGTTTTCAGAGACTCACATTAATTCTAATGTTTAAAAAGACCCACAAGTAGTTTAACTAAAACATGACGAAGAGCCCTGTATGCTGTAACATGGATAATAAGCAGATTTAATCCATTACAGATAAACTGGATGCTACAGTCACTTTTTGACAGGTGAAAAAAATCAGTTTGAAGTGATTTGATGTGGTAAAAAAAGAGAGTTAATCAGGTCACCTGTAAACTAAATCTAACCCTTTATTGTCAGGTGACCAGATGAGAAGGTTTCTACAATAAAACTATGAAAACAGAGTGAGCCTTAGTAAACAGCTGTTTCACAACATAAACAGTCACACACACGTTCACACTCTGTGGTGAAGAATACGTCCTGGATCACTCTGACAGAGGCGGGGTGCCATGCACCTGCAGAGTCCCTCTGACCACCACCAGTAGGCAAGGTGGGTGAAGGGTCTTGCCCAAGGACACACAGGATACAATGTAACCCAGCTGGATCTGGAATAGAACCGACAACCCTTCAGTTCCCAGACTGGCCACTCTTGATGTTGTTTAGTTTACTATAGAAATATTTGTACATTTAAAATTAGAATTGTCTCCTTTTTTCATCTTATTAAGGTACTTTTTCTTTATTATAGTATTTACTTCACCTTTTTCAATTACTTGTACTTTTAAAATTTTTGAACGGTTTTCTTACTTTAAAAAAATCATTTTGTAAAAGTTTCAGGTTCAAATCAAATTTAAAACCTAATCAAACACGCCTTGTGTCCTATGGAGGGTTAAAGAGCATATATTAAGTTCTTTTTTTTTTAAATTCTGATAAAACTCTGTCCAAAAATACTATTTGAAATGTTTATTGAGGGTATTTTGTTTTACAATACATTTTTTAAAACCATTTTTCTAGTCCAAAGTGCCCCTTTTTGCAAAGCTTCTAAAAACACTTTTTTTTTCATATGTGGACCTGTGACGTCAGCTAAGGGAGCTCCTAGCTAGGTGGCGCTGCTTACAGTGTTGTCAGATGTAGATAAATAAAGTATTTGTAGGATAATTTAACACTCTGTACGATCAATAATCCCATAAATATGATCATTTGAGCCCTTTGTTGTGTGGAGTTTGTGTAACAGATGCTTGTTTTAATCATTGTGTAGATTTTTTAAAGCTAAACTACTTTAACATCTCAGACTGGCACCGCTCTAGTCTGCCAGCTGCCTGCTCGCTGTCGGCCATGAGTTGTTAGTTTTAGGTTAGAGCACTCTTTAATCCAGTCGGTGTGAATTCATTTTAATAAAAAATGCTAAATTATTATGTTTGTGATGCCAATCGCCAGTCTGTCAGGACACTGCCCTGCTGAAAAAACCAGCATAGACCAGCATATGCTGGTTCCAGCATATGTTGTGTTTTGGTGCTGGTATGCTGGTCCATAGTGATCCATTAGTTCAACCAGCATAGACCAGCACCAAACCAGCATAGACCAGCAACAAACCAGCATAGACCAGCATTGACCAGCAAAGACCAGCAAACAAATTATGATGGTCTTGATTTATATGCTGGTCAATGCTGGTCTATGCTGGTTGAACTAATGGATCACTATGGACCAGCATACCAGCACCAAAACACAACATATGCTGGAACCAGCATATGCTGGTCTATGCTGGTTTTTTCAGCAGGGCAGTGTCCTGACAGACTGGCGATTGGCATCACAAACATAATAATTTAGCATTTTTTATTAAAATGAATTCACACCGACTGGATTAAAGAGTGCTCTAACCTAAAACTAACAACTCATGGCCGACAGCGAGCAGGCAGCTGGCAGACTAGAGCGGTGCCAGTCTGAGATGTTAAAGTAGTTTAGCTTTAAAAAATCTACACAATGATTAAAACAAGCATCTGTTACACAAACTCCACACAACAAAGGGCTCAAATGATCATATTTATGGGATTATTGATCGTACAGAGTGTTAAATTATCCTACAAATACTTTATTTATCTACATCTGACAACACTGTAAGCAGCGCCACCTAGCTAGGAGCTCCCTTAGCTGACGTCACAGGTCCACATATGAAAAAAAAAGTGTTTTTAGAAGCTTTGCAAAAAGGGGCACTTTGGACTAGAAAAATGGTTTTAAAAAATGTATTGTAAAACAAAATACCCTCAATAAACATTTCAAATAGTATTTTTGGACAGAGTTTTATCAGAATTTAAAAAAAAAAGAACTTAATATATGCTCTTTAACCCTCCATAGGACACAAGGCGTGTTTGATTAGGTTTTAAATTTGATTTGAACCTGAAACTTTTACAAAATGATTTTTTTAAAGTAAGAAAACCGTTCAAAAATTTTAAAAGTACAAGTAATTGAAAAAGGTGAAGTAAATACTATAATAAAGAAAAAGTACCTTAATAAGATGAAAAAAGGAGACAATTCTAATTTTAAATGTACAAATATTTCTATAGTAAACTAAACAACATCAAGAGTGGCCAGTCTGGGAACTGAAGGGTTGTCGGTTCTATTCCAGATCCAGCTGGGTTACATTGTATCCTGTGTGTCCTTGGGCAAGACCCTTCACCCACCTTGCCTACTGGTGGTGGTCAGAGGGACTCTGCAGGTGCATGGCACCCCGCCTCTGTCAGAGTGATCCAGGACGTATTCTTCACCACAGAGTGTGAACGTGTGTGTGACTGTTTATGTTGTGAAACAGCTGTTTACTAAGGCTCACTCTGTTTTCATAGTTTTATTGTAGAAACCTTCTCATCTGGTCACCTGACAATA
Source organism: Callopanchax toddi (assembly GCA_006937965.1). NCBI lineage: Eukaryota > Metazoa > Chordata > Actinopteri > Cyprinodontiformes > Nothobranchiidae > Callopanchax > Callopanchax toddi. The sequence goes on from SSNR01001155.1 coordinate 9,727, forward strand.
AAGGGTTAGATTTAGTTTACAGGTGACCTGATTAACTCTCTTTTTTTACCACATCAAATCACTTCAAACTGATTTTTTTCACCTGTCAAAAAGTGACTGTAGCATCCAGTTTATCTGTAATGGATTAAATCTGCTTATTATCCATGTTACAGCATACAGGGCTCTTCGTCATGTTTTAGTTAAACTACTTGTGGGTCTTTTTAAACATTAGAATTAATGTGAGTCTCTGAAAACAGCTGTAAGGACGAATCTGATGACGTCACTGACAGATCGATGTGTTTTAGTGTTGATGATCTGTTGAATTTTAAGCTGTCAGCTGTCAGTCACGCAGCTGGGAAACGCAGTTTGGACGGTGCGCGCTCCCATTCACTTTATGAATGACAGGCGCGCCGTGCGCGAGCACGGCTGAGATCACCTGACGCGTGACAGATAACGGGACCTTCGTCCTTCAGCCAAAGAGAGGAGGAGACACTGAAGACCAGTGGGTCTCTCAGACCGTTAAAAACCAGTTATGCTGAGGGGTTTTACGCAGACTTTTTGCCAAATGCGCATCACGCAGGAGAAAGAAAGCAAAATGTCGATGATCCGACCCAGTGTCAGCGGACCCACTGATCTACTGGTTTTATGGACCAGGCAGATCAAAGTATGAATTTTAAAAGTCTGGACTGTCGCTGGTCCACCGGGACACAATCGGGTCACCAGAGCGTCCAGGTTGACGCGGAGCCTCCTTCTCCTCCTCACCGAACTACTCACTCACTGGGAGAACGCGTCCTGTCAGGACTGAAACCCCTAAGCGGACTTTCCGTCTGCTCCTACCCTCACACCGGGAAGAACCGCTGCCAGACCAGCTGTTTTCCCCCGCTCCTGGCGTTCTGCGCATACAGCTGTTCTGACCGAGCAGAGCTAGCGGTTATGGGGCACGGGAGAGGTCCGGGTGGAGGAGCCGGAGTGGGTTACCTTTGGGCCTGATGAGGGCCTGGATGAACGCCCTCCCCGCTGCCTCCTCCTCTCTGCAGCTGAGAAAATTGGGTGCGGGCGCTCTGGCCACTCACAGAACGTGATCACAGTCAGTTGATGATTTCCTTCAGGACGAGCATGAATAATGATGCGTTTTATTCGGATTCGGATCGGACGCATCAAAAATGCATTATCCGTACCGGATGCTCGTCTGAAACGAGTATTCGGCTCATCCCTAGTCTTAGGGCAGCTGTGACTACAGACATCTGTCGTAGTTTACCACCACCAGAGTGTGAATGAATAATGCAACTCTGTGAAGCGCTTTGAGTAGTGGAAAAAGCGCTATAAAAATCCAATGCATTATTATTATTATTATTATTAAGCGAAAAGTGTGTGATTCTCTTGATACGGAAGTCTCACTTCTGACTATGTGTTCCACAACAACTTTTTGCACTTGTGGGTGAATTACGAAGCTTTGGGGAACGCTAGGTGCTACAGTGGGTTGAGTTGGCTTGTCAGTTTCAGTTTGACTCATTCTCAAGCTGGTTTTGGTCGCCTGCTCGGTTTCACGTTGACTTTGCGTTTCAGTTGTGGTCTGGAACACATTTCGACTTTGTAGTTCAGTTTCTTTACTTCCAGTCTCACCGACGGTGTTACAGACCGACTACACTGGGAAAAATGTTCATGTAAAAATGTTTCAAAAGACTGTCTGGTTAGTTTGGTAATTTGTTGCAGTTCACTGAAAAAACTGTGTGTTTTGGTACTGGTGACAGTTTCCATGTACTCAGTTGAAAGGGCTCTGATATGAAAAGTTTCATTTTGACTTTGCAATGAGGTACTAGAGATTCAAGTGCCATCAGGGCAGCTCCACTCTCATACTCAACAATAGCATGGTTGTGGTGAGAGGATCTGGGATCCTCCATCCTTATGGTTCTCGTTATGCGCCCATATCTGTTCAGAAAGTCTAATAAATCATCATCATCCAGGGTGGCATCAGTAAACCCACTAATGACAGCCAAATTTGGGATTTTTATGTCTTCCTTATCCACTATGTCCATGTTTTTTTTTTTTTTTTACTATTTTAGGGTCTGGGTCGGTAACCTGTAAAAGCCTAAAATTGCTCCTGGCTGGCTCGCCATGTCTGTAGGAATTATTTTATTTTAATCACTTCTATAACCTGGGTTACACACAAAGTTCGAAATTAAGACTCCCCAAATGCGACCAAATTGCTTCACTCGGCGAATAAAATTTGGAGCGTCGTCCGCCACATGGCGAGTACATTTTTGCACCAAATCAGTTCTGTTTATCAGTCTTCTTCGATGGATTTCTGTGACACTCCTGCCTGCATGCGACGTACGCGAAACGTGAGTCGCACCCAGCATTTCCGCCTATCTATCCACTGTTTATCAAGGCAGCAGCAGTTAGCTTTGTGTTAAAGCTAGCAGTGAAATGTGGCAGTTTAGAACTGGAGTCAACCAGTCTTTAAAAAAAAAGTGATCCAACTGGAAGAAAACCCACCAGGACCAGTGGCAACCAGAAGATTTAATGAAAAGTGGCGAACTGGAGATTTCGGTGGATATGTTGTTAATGCAGGTGTTGTGCGAAAGTCTGTTCCCCTGAATTTTTCTGTTCCCTTATGTTGAACTTCACAGCACTTCTAAAAGATGTGTACAACACGTAGTCATGTCAGAGTTGATACTTTATTTAGTTCCTACTAAATAAATGAATAAAAGTTGACATTTTTAAATTGTTTTTTTTGTTTGTTTGTTTTAATCACTGACAGAATCATCCGCTCCCTACACAGAGGAACAAAATATTTCAGGGGAACAGATTTCCGCACAACACCGGAATCTGCGCAAATGAGCTGCAGCATTTTCCTCCAGTACTCTAGAGAGAAGAACCGTAACGACTCATTTGTCCTAGGAAATAAGACGATGAAGCTACAGGACTTTGACCTACATGAGGCTGTAAGTGGCACAAAGACTGTCAGAAGCAGGAGGCCAGATTAAATGGACAGAGAAAACAAGGAGTCTGACTAGATTTCAATAAAAGAGTTCATTAAAAACATTTCTAAAAAATAAAAATCTGAAATGACTAAAAAGTAGTATTTCTTATTAATGATTGTTTAATTAAGTTGTCATTCCTTTCTGTTTACCTCTAACATAATATCAGATAATAGAATAACGTGCTTTGGGTAGATCTAAATCATTTAGATTTTTGGCAGGTAAAAATATGTTTGGCTGGTAGATTTTGTCATCTACCGGCCAACTTGGCTTATGAGTCAAAAATGTAACTTTGAACCCTGGTTACACAAGTTTGATAAATGAGCACCCAGAGCTTTTGATGCAGGCTTCAGGGGCTGTATCCTTCGGAGGTACCTAGGTCAAGGTAGGCTCGGCAAGTTTCTTCCACCGCAAAAACTGTGGAAGCAAGTGGCTGTGAAATTGGACAGTATAACCTTCGGATTTATTCCTCTTCCTTCCTTGCCTGTTCCTAAGGTCCAGTTCGGTTGTATGAGCCAGTTTTACGATGGGGACAGACAAAATAGAGACCCAACCCATCGCAGATCCCACAATGGAAACAAAGAAGAAGTGTCGCAAGACAGTGGGTCAGTTTGAACACAGCCCTGCAAACAAAGACTCACTTATACAGGGTGTAGCCACACGGCGGACATCTTTGATTATTATTATTTTAAAACAATACTCTTCTGCAAGTATACTTAAAATGAATAAATGAAGTACTGTACTTTTAAGTTTGTCCAATTTTAGTCAGGGATATATTATTGTTTTTGTTGAGCATTAACACAAGATGCTATGATGTTTTAATGATGTAAATATTGTAATATGTAATGATGCTTTTATTGTGAAAGGGTACCAACAGGAAGTGTATTCATGTTAACTCGCTGACCAATAAGAGAACAATGTACTGAACTTTGACCTGTTGTGTGATCCAATAAAAGGAGCACGTTTTGTTGCGGTTTCTGCCGACAAGCCAACATACGTTGTGTTACAGGTCCCAACATCGCTCAAACAAACTTGAATAGTGTGTTTATCGTCTTGTTACTGGTTCGACATCGCTGTGTTCACCCGGGAGTCTACCTGTTGCTGCTAGCATCTCTGCTAACAGGTTATGGGCCCAGGAGACCCAGGTAAACCGGGAAACCCAGCCGAACCAGTGCTCCCATGCAGAGTGACGGAGCGACCCAGCGTGTCGGAGTCAAAAGAACCAGAGCATCGAGAACCAGGACAACCAGGAGGGCATCCTGCCATCTACTGTTTTGAACAAAAATGCAATTTAAATGCATTTTTTCTCAGAAATTGAAGGAGCTTGAGTTTACAACAATAAAGTTCAGGTCTATTAATTGATTCTGTCCCCCACTAAAATGATTTGAAGTTTAAAAAATGGCTTTTGGGGGCAACATTTCTTGTTTGTTTAAAATGCAATATTTTGCACAATATTTAATTGTGATTTATTCATCATAAAACGAATTAATTTGATGAATTTTTTAATCAAGTCTCACCATTAATAAAAATAAATGAAAACACCAAAATAAACAGCTAATAAGAAAAATACAGATGAAAACTTCTAACTTCAGGAACACTTTTAACGTGTTAGCTAAACCTCTTTTAACCTGGCCTCTCCTCCAAAGCTGATTCCTACTGTCTCAACATAACCAGGTTAGTCTCCTACGCTGCTGATTGATGACTTAGTTATCCACTAACCTGACTGGTCACTAACCTTCCAGCAGACCCAATAGATAGTATTGGATGTGTGAATATATTTATCTAAACTTACATCCAACTAAGGAAAGATCCACTGATGACCTGAACATTCCAGAACAATTATCCTGTTTTGGGTCAAAACCAATTCTATTATTTAGCTTTTAAAAACAACAACTAAAACAACACGTCTGGATTTTAATTATCAACCAACAGAAGTGACATTCTGAGTGCTAATAAGAACTGGATGTTCTCTTCTGTGTGTCTCTAATGTGTTCTCTAAACTCACACTGCAACTTGTATTATAAAACCTTCAAAATGTCTCATTTAGGCATAAATATTAGGGCTGCACCGATTGCAGTTTTATGGCCGATCACCGATCTTTAGACAACCTTTCCTGCTGATCTCGATTTGTTTTTTTTTGCTGATCTTGTATTTTTCATAACTAGAAGCCAATTACTTTAATGTTTCCATTTTTATTGAGTAAATTGAATGAATACTCACAAAACATGAGGTAGTGTCCTCTCATATAAAAATTATATATATATATATATATATATATATATATATATATATTATAAACAATTAATTAATAAAGCCAATAAAAAAGGTGCCTCTTAAAAATAAAACAAGAGATGTGAACCATTACCAAAGCCCTTTTCTCAGGTCCTCCTTTAATTAATAGAACTTTCTGTCTGTAATTTTACTAAAACACTTGTTAAATCTACTCTAATAAACACTTCCAGCATTAACTCTGTGCAGTGTGTAAATAACTTCAACATAGTGTCTCTATACTGACTAACAGAGCAGAAATCATCCAGATTCACTTAATGCTGCTCATCTCACCTACAGGTTTTCTAACTGCGGCTGCGCGCCACCTGACTACTCGGCTCCCGTAGATTTTACTGATGGTGCATTTAATGCGCCTCGTAAAAACGAGGACATAGCAGCTAAACTATGGGATAATCTACGATTAAACGCGGAGTCATTGCTGTTTGATCACGGCCACGGGACAGTTCTCCCCCGCGCCCCTCTAATGAGAGACACGCTGGAAAGATACGTTCTGCATTTAGCCTCAAGTTGTGTCCGATGCACGCTGAAGCTACCGCCACCGGCGACGCTGTCCGCTCTCAGATCAGTGAACTCCGTTTTTGCTTTTTCTGTCATACGGACTGCAACTATAGAGAAAGAGACGAGTGGAGAGCTGCACCAGCTCACTTTGTTGTAGTTTGAAGCGTTAGCAGCCGCGCTAGCAGCTGTTAGCTTTCGTCTCGGGTACAACTTCACTGAGGTTTAGCCTGGCGGGGTCCGATGAAAGTCTGGCGGGCCGCCAGGCTTATAAAGCGCTGGGGGAAACCCTGAGTGTAGCACGGACATGATGTAGCGTGGAAGGGAGGGAGGCAGTCTGCACCTCCCGGGAACAGGAGAAAAAAGATGATTTAAAAGTCTAGAACCAAGATCGACGATCGGATGGGAATATGGTCGATTTACGATCCCCTCAAATTTACGTGATCGGTGTGTCGATCGATCCGTGCACCCCTAATAAATATACATTATTAACATCAAATAAATCAGAACTCTGCTTCTGTAAAGAGAAAAACACAATTCACCAAAACCCTTAAGACTCCTCGTTTCAGAGAACATGTACACACCTGGAGTAATGTGGTGTCATGTGGTTAGAGTGTCTTACAGTGAACAGGGTGTCCAGCTCCACAGATAAAGAAAGACCAGTAGCTTCTCTGGACATCAGAACACCCCGCTGATAATAAACTCACAGTCAGTTAAATGAGCGTCATCACTGAGGAAGAACACAGACTACAGGAGGAGGAACACTTCCACCCCTCATGGACTAGTGTCACTGATTTCTGGCCTGAAATGAACCAGATCAGGATTAGTATATTATTACTGACATTGTAAAGTCAGTGTGTGAATGGGTGAAGGACTGCTGTGTTGTGGAGCGCTTTGGCTAGTGACGCACTCTAGGAATACCGGTGTAGGTACCCGATCTGCCCGGGCTGCCAGATCGGCTCGGGGTCCTTCTCCTACCGACGACGTCACACTACGGCAAAGCCACTGGGACAAAATACTCTGTAAACCCCTATCGATACTGTTCTTTCACACATGTTTTGGAAAGAGTTTAGCAGGTTTGTTATTAAATCCATGATTCTGACCGCCTAAATGTTTTCTTTACATCTGTAGTTTGTTAATAAAAACACCATGTTGTCTTTGTTTTGAAACTACATCAAACCAACATCAGACTGTGCCAAATAAGAACAACAGTTCTCCTATGTGAATGTTTTACATGTATTTACATAATTTGCAGGCCTGGCTGTAAATGTAGGATTCTTCTGTGTATTTCGTTAGTTCTGATGTAAATAAATCTAAAGATTCATTCAAACGAAGTTGTAGTCCTTACTCAGAACTGAATTTATCCGGACCAATCAAAAGCTTCAGCGTCAACGTGCAAACGTAACTTTTACAAACGTGGTAACGTCACTCCCGTTAGTCGTACGTTGAGCCAATCAGTTCGTGCCACGTAATCGTCAGGCGAACTGGCAGCCCGAGTAGATGTGGTACCTACACCGGCCCTTTACCATTAACAGCCTGCCAATTACAGTCCTCTGCTGCCCCCTGGTGAAGGAGCAACAGGTGGAAAGGGACAATTTTATTTCTTTATTACTCCTAATTATCACATTATTAAATACAACTGATCATTATATAGACATTTTATTCATAATGGCCAATAAAAAGTTTAGTTTTAAATGTAGATATTTAAATAATTAATATTTCCTCATTCAGGCTTAACCTGAATGGGTCAGAAGAAAAGGAAACAAGACATGAAAAACAAAAATAACAAAAAGGCAACCAAAACAAAACAGACAAAAATCAGAGATTGATGTCAACATCAAGACTAAATCATATCCAAGAGTCAGAACGAGTTCAGAGGGCCGTGGAAAAAAGATCAGACACAGGAAGGACATTTAGCACAAGGACAAAGGACACGATGTCTCACAAAGACAAAATCTGAACAGGGAAACCTTCAGTCAGCCGGAGAGCATGATGAGATAATCCCATCAACAGGAAAATCATGAATTAATAAAGCAACAGATACAGATACTGGTTAAAAGAGGCCAATAGAGATGATTGGTCAAGCAACTGAGGCAGTGGTGGGCGGGGCCAACCCAGCAGACCTGTCAGGTTAGGGTTAAAGCCTGACTCTACTGTCAGGCTAAGACCTGGTGACGATCCAGGGTCTGTTGTCCGTAGATGAAACACTTGGTTTTATTTCCTGAGTAAGTTATTTTTGGAGATACAAGTTTTTTTCCTGACGGTGACTCTAAGATGAAAGAGGACACGCTGAACTAGACTCAACAAACTTTAGAGGATGTTTTCATATTCCAAAGTTCCTAAAACAGAAATGTTCAGTCAGACTTTAATAAGAGGGAAAGGACCGTGATCACAGCAGCTGTTCTCTAAGAGGCTAATCCCACAAAGTAAAACAGCATCGATGTCAGAAACCCAGTGAATGACACAGAAATGGGTTTCTCCCAGCAAAGCCTCGAGGATGAACAATACAACAATGAGAAGCCAGTGCGTAGCTCTAGAGATATTACAAATCTAAACTGTTTTGACTTTTTCAATAGTCTCTCTGCAGGAGCCCAAAGAAGATCCTTCTCTCTTTCAGCGAGACGGAATCTCCCAGCTTTACTCGGCTTTCAGATATTCATAAAGGAGTCACAGGGAGAAAGGCGAGGGTGAGAAAATCCTTCTCTCACATTACTCTGCAGAGAAAAGTCCTTGATATGCCTCAGTTCTCTCACAAAGCCTTAATACTTTCCTTTCTTCATTTTCTAGACTTTGACTCGCTGCCTAACAGTGGAAGCACTTTAAAAATCTAAACCACAGTGATATCCCAAATTATGTATGAAGTAAAAAAAGATGAAAAACAGAACTGTTGTATTTGACAGACGAACCAGACGAGGATTTTTAACATTTTACTCCAACTTAAAATGAGGCTTTTCTACCCACAAGTCCCTGTGATGACGTTCAGCCTGCAGGTGTAAAGCTGAAAGGACCAATCACAGCTCATCGCTCCGTTAGACAAACAGCAGAGTCTGAGGAAGAATGAAAAGAAGCAGGAATAAAGTCAAAAGATCTGATAAATATTAGTGTTTCGTAATGTGGGATCTTCAAATGATTAATGAATAGGGGGAGTGGACCTGGTTGGAGCTGTTGGTTCCTGGTTCCCCCTGGTTCCTGCCTCCCGTACACGAAGAGCCCCGGTCGAAGTTCTCTGTAGATCACATGATTAAACTTCCTTCACTTTGACAGAAGTTGTTTTGTGTCTTTTATGGATAAAAACCCACGGCTAACGCTTTTAAATGATCTTGGTCCAAATGTGGACGAACACATTAGCTACACAAACAGCTTCAAAAATACAGCAGCCTTTACTTAGAACCAAAAACTAGTCTTCCTAATGAGAGCTGCTGCTGACGTCCAAGAACAACCCTCAGACTTCCTGATATGAAGGAGGAGTCACTGAGCTGATTGGCTGGCCAGAAGGTGATGCATAGGATCCCTGAGGTCCAACATTTTATCACAGAGGCTAAATGATCAGATTAAACTGAACCTAAGAGACTAAAGTAGGACTGTTTGGTCAGGAATGGGACAGAACTGAACCAGATTAAACGTTTTGTGTTTACACTGCGTTCACTGGAACGTAGACGGGACCAAGCAGATGAGCGGTCTCCACCCAAAAAGAAAATAAATGGAGCGAACAGATCTGTGTTGCGTCATACATGAGCGCCGCCACCAGCTGATAAACAAAGTGCTGTGGTAGCAGAGGGTGGTTATTTTTCTTGTGCTTCGGTTGTGGCTTGTTTTAAACCATCACGTTGTGCCAGAAGCATCGTCGGACACGGCTCCAGCTCCACAGATTTATGAGGCACAGAATCATCCCGGAAGCTCTTCTGACCAATGAGCAAACACGTCAGAGCACCGTCTGTTTCTAATAAAAAGATCAACCTAAAATAAAAGTCTTTGATTAAAAAAAAACAAGCAATAACGTCATCTTATCTGTTGCATAGTTAAAATAAAAGCTCACAAAGCTCATTAGGTAAACATGATTAAACATTCCAGAGGTGTCAAACTTTAACTGATGCCTTAAAGTGAAGTTAAATGTATTTTTATACTAAATAAATCAAAATCTACATGATAATTTCATTCCACTAAGATACATATTAAATATATATTAAATACTATACACATGTATATGAAAGATTATATTGTATATTTATGCTATAAAATATCTCTATATTGACATATGCAGTACACACATTTACATATATGTTCTATCTTTATACTATTTGTAATATTATATCCAGTGCTTTAAGTGGAAAAAAATAAGTGCTGGTACTCTCCTTATTAGTTCGGGATTATATATATATATATATATATATATATATATATATATATATATATATATATATATATATATATATATATATATATATATACTCACATACAGAGAGAGATATCTACAAAAGAAGACAAAAGAACAAAGCCAGTTCTGAATCAAATCCTCATGAAAGAAGTTCAGATTCACTCAGTCATCAGTTTAGTCACTAATTCTTCCCAATGCGTCCTCCCCTCAGACCTGTAGACTCCATCACTGGATTCTATTTGTCTAAAAGACAATTCAGGACAAGACACCTCTCTGTCTGTCCTCTCTTCCACACCTGGTCCATAATAAATGTCACAGGAGGTCTAGTGAAGATCTTCAGCTCATCATCTCCAACACCTCTACTGTCTTCAGCTCTGCAGCAGCATGAGACTGGAGCATTTACTAAACACCCTGACATCTATTACAACCTTTAAATCTAAACTTCATCAGGTTATTATGTATAATAACTAGGGACGCTCCGATCACGTTTTTTGCTGCCGTTCACCGATACCGATCACATGGATTGACTGTAAATTTCACATTGTAGTGACGATGAGGGCTAAAGGCTACTGGATCTGTAGAAAATGAACCATAAATCTCCTTCATTTGGACAAAAACAGGTTTTACTGACTTTTTCTAGGATGAAAAAATACAAAAACTTGAAGGAACCATGTAGACATCCATCCATCATATAGAAATCTATTAGTTATAGATATATATTTACAATACCAATAGAAATCTATTTTTTATATATATATATTTAAATAATTAAATATATATTCTTGAGCACAAGATCCCCATTAATTAGTTTGTGGTTGAAATAACATTTTGAGACAAATAGTTGTTTTTCTACTGCTGTTCAGATGCAGAAAAGTGGACATTGTTTGACACTCTGGTCCATTTTATGCCCAAAAAGAACAAACTTATTACTGACAATGATCTGATCATCACTAAAGAGTCTACCTGCTGCTCTCTCAGCTCCTCCTCAGTCCCTCCACCTGTCTGATCCACTGCGCCACGGCACGCTGCTCCTCTCCAGCTGCGTCATGACGCGCAGCTTTCCTCTCCATAAGCGCGCGAGTCTCTGTCATTAATATTTAAATTATTGTCTTTTAATACCAATTTGAAGACTTGTCTCAGCTTCCTGACGCGGGGTGTCTCACAACCTGCTGCAGCAGCACCAGATCTGGAGCTGCAGGAGGGAATGGAGCTCTGTGAGTCAGCAGGACTCGCCTCCAGGACCGAGCTCTGAGCCAACTGGAGCGGTCCGTTCAGGGGACGCGAGTCTCCGCTTGTCCTCTCTCATCCGGTGTTTCACCAAATTCTGTCTCCCTCCTGGAGTCACTAAATACGACTGACAGATGAGTTCTCTCATCCACCTGCGTTTCTCCTGCACCGCGCTCGCCCTCCGCACCTCCCGCCATGCGCTGCTCGTAATATGAGGCAACTACGGCCACCGGAAAAGCTCAAAATCATATTGATGTAATACCGGAAAAACTGCCGGTACGGACGGAACGCTGGAAATAAGTCCCGGTACGCCGAGGGGTCAAATTTAGAAGTCCCGGTACGGCGTACCGTTCTGTACCGCCCCACTTAAAGCACTGATTATATCAATTCTTTTTGAACAAGCCCTAACAGAGACCTGAGTGAGACTAGAAACACAGAGACCTGAGAAAAACTAGAAACACAGAGACCTGAGAAAAACTAGAAACACAGAGACCTGAGTAAGACTAGAACACAGAGACCTGAGAGAAACTAGAAAAACAGAGACCTGAGAGAAACTAGAAACATAGAGACCTGAGTAAGACTAGAAACACAGAGACCTGAGAGAAACTAGAAACACAGAGACCTGAGTGAGACTAGAAACACAGAGACCTGAGAAAAACTAGAAACACAGAGACCTGAGAGAAACTAGAAACACAGAGACCTGAGTAAGACTAGAAACACAGAGACCTGAGAGAAACTAGAAACACAGAGACCTGAGTGAGACTAGAAACACAGAGACCTGAGAAAAACTAGAAACACAGAGACCTGAGTAAGACTAGAAACACAGAGACCTGAGAGAAACTAGAAACACAGAGACCTGAGTGAGACTAGAAACACAGAGACCTGAG
>SSNR01001157.1:9532-25696 GCA_006937965.1 Callopanchax toddi
ACGTAAAGCAGATGTCTGATCAGTTCACTGTTGGAGGGGGTGGGGGGGGGGGGGTGTTAATCAGCTGTTAATAAAATTAACAACAGCAGCAACAATGAGACGACCCCAGAGACGGGACTGGTTTCACAGCTGGAGGCTTCAGGCTGATTTACTCTCCTCAGAGTTTGCTGACTGTATTTTTCAGTAGTTTTGCATTTAGTTAGAGACAAACCTGGACCCTACAGAGGACGTCCCGCTTCACCAGGATGACACAGCAAGATGTTACCAGGAGGTTTGCTGTGTCTCTCAGCTCAATCTCAAAAACATGGAGGAGATTCCAGGAGACAGGAAGTGACTCCAGGACAACTGGGCAGGATCGTCTGAGATAACCGCATCACTGCAGACGCTGCCTCGACCCTCCGTTCCATCTCCTGCTCCCTCCTTCCCTCACTCATGAACAAGACCCCGAGATACTAAAACTCCTCCACATGAGGTAGGACCTCTCTCCTGACCCAGAGTGGACAAGTCACCCTTCATGAGAACCATGGCCTCAGACTTGGAGGTGCTGATCCTCCTTCCAGCCGCTTCACACTCGGCTGCGAACCTCCCCAGTAAGAGCTGTAGGTCAGACCCTGATGAAGCTAGGAGGACCACATCATCACAAAAAGCAGAGACAAGATTCTCCTGTCACCAAACTCAACACCCTCCACACCACGGCTGCTCCTAGAAATCCTGTCCATAAAGGTTATGAACAGGACCGGAGACAAAGGGCAGCCCTGGAGGAGTCCAACCCTCACTGGGAACAGGTCCGACTTACTGCCGGCTATGCGGACCAGACTCACACTCCTCTGGTACAGGGACTGAATGGCCCTTAACAAAAGACCATCCACTCCGTACTCCTGGAGCGCCCCCCACAGGGCGCCCCAGGTGACACGGTCATAAGCCTTCTCTAAATCCACTAAACACTGTGGATTGGTTGGACAAACTCCCATGACCCCTCCATCACCCTGGCATAGGGCTGTGTGATATGATGACATATTTCATCTGGATGAAAATGTCTATTGTCAAATAAAAAGCTCTATCATTTACACCACGGTAAGAAGCTTTACAGCAGTAATTTACTTCATAATGCACTTTACCACATGTCCATGCACGCGCCGTGCAGTAAAACGTAAACAAACATGGAGGCAGACGGTAGTGGGCAGTGTCACTGCCCGATCCGTAACGGAAACCCGACCCGGTTCTGCTCATGTGCGAAATGACTCTACATCCGCTGAAGCTTTTTACGGTAATTACGGGTCAGAGTATCAGTTACGATGTTAACAGTAATAAGTATTTATTAAAAAGTTTACAATAATAACAAGGTTTCATACAATGTCGAAGAAAATAAAAAAATAAAAAGGGAGTTATGGATCAGGACGGCCCGATCCTTACTGCGCAAAGTCAGACGGTACAGATCAGGTCTACCCGATCGGTTCTGCACATGTGCAGAACGCGTGTACTCGCAGTGAAGTATTTTACGGTAGTTATGGTTCAGAGTATCTTTTAAGGTGTTAACAAGTATATAATACATTTATATTCATACATAATGTATTAAAATGTTTATACACGTAGGTATCCATTGTTTAAATGGTCTGAGCAGTCGAGAAAGAGGCTAAGCTGTTGGTAAAAGCTAAGGCTAACTGGGAGCTAACCGTCTCATTCAAAAGACTTGAATGTCGCTAAGTTGGCGAAAAGAGGGAAGTGACGTAGACTTCGCGCATGCGCAGAACTGATCGTGCTTCCGGTTACAGATCGGGCAGTGACAGACGCGTTTTAAACCAGAGTCAACAGGATAACCAGCTAACCCAAACCGAGGAGCTTGTTCCTAAAAGAGGGACAACTTCTGTCTCATGGATGTGGTTTAAATATAAACAGACCAACGTGGACCAGACAACGGACTCCAACACCACAAATTTATTTTATCACCTGCACAAAAACCACGACAAAGAAAACAGACAGTCAACGAGCAAAAACTGCAAAAGCAGCGTTGAGTGTTGGTGTAAGCGCTCATAATAAACTCCAGACTCAGACTCTGCTACAGGTTTTTACTCGTCGTTCACCATGGAGCTCCTAGCTCCCTCAGATGAAGGAGATCACTGCTGCTGTTACCAAACACATCTAAAGATATGGTCCAGTCTACACGCTGGAGAAACCTGAGTTTAGTGAGTCACACTGGAACCCAGATATGAAATGTCCAGCTGGAAACACATGACTAAAGTCATGTGACCTGATTTATATGATGCATGTCGGGTCACAGTGGAGGAGGAGATTCACACGGAGGTGTTCTGTGTTTCGTCTGTTTATCGTTATCAGGATATAAAATGAGCTAAATCAAGATATGACATTTTCATATCACCCAGCCCTACTAGCATATTTTGCTAACAGACAAAAACTTCCTCACTCCCATTTTGAATAACAGCTGCTCTTCTGGTGTTGATGGCATCAAACTCATCCAAACTCTAACACAGTAAAGTCAGTAATGACACAAAATGTTTTTCTAAATTAAAAGATTTAGTTTAGAAGTTTTAGAAGACTTCCAGGTTGTTCCATTTCCTTCCTCTTATCTGGGTCACGGGGCCAGCAGCCCTAACGGGGACTCTAAGGATGCCCTCTCCTCAGCCACCTCCACCAGCTCCTCTGGTGGGACCCCTGGGCCAGTCTAGAGATCCCTCCAACATGTCCAGGGTTGACCTGGGGCCCCCTGATGCCTGAAGCTTGTCTGGGCCAGGACATTTTGTATTCAACGAGAAACTTCCCAGAACTCCTGAGACATCCTTATTGGACCCACTTCCTGCAGCAGTCAGGTCCTCTGCTCCACAGATTTATGACCAAAGCACAGTATTTGTCAGACGCTACATTAGAAGAAAGATCTGCCCAGGTGACATGTTGAAAACAAGCTGCAGAAACTGTCAAACGAGGTCAGAGAGAAAAACTGATGTTTGTTTTTTCTCACTGACCTCGGAGAGAAAATAGTTGAGTTGTTTCTTGCGGAGCTGAGCCCAGCCACGCTGCAGGGGGACTCTTCTCTCTCCTCTATTCATCGTCTCGTTCTGTGGGTCTTTGATCACGGGTCAGGATTGGAATGTAGATCGATGCTAAATCAAGAGACTTAAAGATCCAGTGTGAAAATACCGGTGACACCTAGTGGTCAAACGTAAACCCTCTCTAACGACAGTCAGGATGAACCTGGCTATCAACAGAATGATGGGAATCATAAAACCATTCTTCTTGATTTCCGTGAGTCCAGATGGAGCCTGAAATACTACGTATATGAATCCAGTATTTATATACTGGTTTCCCCGAACAAGCAGCTGTTCCCATCTCCACCTGTTAAAAGCTGCTCTTCTCTCTGCTGTCAGACACGTGCACCGTGCACGCTCTCATGTACGCTCACATGTCCTGATGCTGCTAATTCAACTTTTTCCAGAATATTTATCTTTATATAAAAGCTTCCATTCATCAAACCTAACAGCTCTGTCCATTAAGGAGACTTCAGGGTATTTGGGACTTTTAGTTTTGTTATTTATAGATGATAAAATCTGGACCGGTCCTCAGAGCTGAGTGAGAGATTTACCTGAAACACTGTGTTTGGTCTGTGTGAGGACAGCTGGTCCTAAACGTTCTGGATCACTGTGGAGAATCCAGGTGGAATCACAAACATCAGCTGTTTGTTTAAAGTTGTTGACGTGAAGATGATGAGCTGACAAATGATTTAAGAACCATTCCCATGAAACACCTGAAGTCATGCCTAGCTTTAACCAGCTGAGGGTCCAGTCATTTGGCCTTCAGGAGGTTTTTTTTTTAAATTTCATTTGAATATTTGGATGAATCGTTTCATCTCTGAGGAGAAAAACATTTTGATTCTGATCACAGCAGGACTTTCCTCTGACAGCAGAGAGCGGATCAGACGTTTTCATTCTAGAAACAGCAGAACGTGCTTTATTCCAGAGCCTGGTGACTTTCTGACAGAGAGCAGGGAGTTTGGACGCTGACATTTCATCCAGCAGCCACGTGCATGGATGTACTTCACACTGCACTCTGCCTTCAGAACATGGTGGAATCTGAACGTTTAACTCCAGTCCAGTTTGGTCTGGTCCAGCCGTAGAACATCTGAATTCCATGCAATATGATTTAGTGAAGCGTGAATAAATCTATATGTTCATGTCTAGAGTCACATCTGAGCAGAATGTATGAATCTGACCTCTTCTGTGAACAAAAATCATAGTTTTTTGTTAAATCATTGTTCTGAAGTGTCTTTTTTCTATCCACAGATAGGATCATGCCTCCTGGTGATACCAAACAAAATGTCTCTCTAATAACAGGACCTACCACAAACCATAAAACCATAAACTAAAGAGTTCCAGGGCTCACTGGTAAAATAAATTCTCAACAGGACTATTCCTGGTCAAATAAATATCACATTTTAAAAAAGAAGCCGGTAATATAGAGTTGTAAAGCATCAGGGGGACTGTAAGTTCTTTTAAACATGTGAACATTAGCTGTGTCACTGGTGGATGTGGTCCCTGTAGACCTGATGACCCTTTAATGATGGTTCATTTGCTTCTGAATAAAATTAAACCAACATGAACTTCAACTAGAGAGTAAAGTGTGATGAGGAGCGTGTGTGCGTGTGTGTGTGTCTTGGTTTATACCTTCAGTCTTGACTCTAGTGTCTGTGGGGAAATATGTGGAGCCTGTGCCTGCTGACTCCTCCTTTCTGCCCCGTCAGGTCCCCAGCTCGGCCCATGAGATCCTCTACGTTAAAGAAGAAGAGTACCTGTAGTGATGAAGGACTGCTGCAGATCACTGAGTCCACTTCCTCCTGTCTGGACGACCTGTCTGAATGTAGGCCAGTCTTGTAGAAACACTAAAAACACTTTTAGGGATGATGAGGCTCAACTGCTCACATGCAATGTAACAGGTAACACTGCCCCCTGCTGGGCGTGGCCGACCCTTACCCTCTGAGGAGGAAACGGTTCAACATGAACATTTTTTATTTCATGTTTGCATTTCACGTCCTTATATGTTAGAGTGATGCATTAATATAGATGAGTTGAACTTCACAAAATATTTAGAATTGTTTTGGTGGCACCAGAATGAAACCAACAGAAGGTGTGAAAGTCTGAAAGGTTTATGAAGATAGATGTCCGAAATAAAGACACTTAAAGGATGTTTGGGAGGTTTTAAAGTGGCACCAGAGTTTCCACCAGCAACCAGGACTAAAACAGCCCAACATAAGCCCCGCCCACCCGCAGCAGTTAAATAGAGGATAGAAAGGTCACTTCATTTATACTCATCGGTTATTGAGCTCTTTATGTCAGATCTATTTAGGGAACATAAATAAAGGTATTTATTGTTTATCTTACTTTAATTGTTTCATTTTATTTCTGGATTTCAGATCTGATCAGGTAAAAACAACTAATAATTAAAAACCAGCCGTCCTCTAAGGAAACGTCACCTGCTTCCTTTCACCAGAGTTCTAAACTGAGATCATGTTATGGTGAAATCTGACTAAATAATCTGATCAGAGATCAGTTAGCTCTCAGACCGTGGGACTGACTCTCAGCTGCTACAGCATCAGATGTTAAGGGTTCCTGATCATTTTAGACCTCAGGGCTCCTATTTGGACTTTTTAGGGGGCTAAAAGGTAGCGGGACTCATAAAAACTACAAGAAAGTGCAAAATAATAATATAGACACAGAACTTCTTATTAATCCTCCTGCTGGACCTTAAAATAGTCAGGCAGCAAACCGATGATCAGGAGAGACGCTGCTGCAGGTCAGTGACTAAACAACTCTAATCTCAAACATCCATTGATGCATTAAAACACTTTATTAATCTGTTTTTAACCTGTTACTTAAGCCAGGCCCAGCCTCAGCGGGACCATAGTGAGGGGGCGTGTCATTCATGATGGGGGGTGTCCTGTTACTGTGATGAAAACAACAATAACCATGAGTGTCCTACTGCTGGGTCTCAGCACCATGGACAGCTCCTCTACTCCCAAACAACCAGTGAGCAGCGGAGAACTCGTTCATCTCCATCCTGTTCAATCAGGAAACAGTTTCTCCTCTTTGACCTCCAGAATGTCCGGATCTGAACATCCGACGGCTTCCTGAGATCCTCTGGATCAGCCCTTAGTTTATGTGGCTGCAGCGCCACCTACCGTAGCACACCTATTCAGACAGTGTTCAGGACTACTTCCTGGTTCTAGAGACTCCACCCACTTTGAGTGATGTTACTGGTGGGTGTGGTCCTGACTGTAGATAAACAGTCACATCAGAGCGACCCAAACATCTGAGTCTCATGTAGTCTGATGTCCTGGTCTGACGGTGCCCCCCTCAGGCCCAGCGTCTACCAGCAGCGTGACCTGAGCTCCATAAAGGTCACGCCGCCAGATTTAATGACCCGCAACCTAAACCTGCAACTTTTACTAAAAAGTGTTTTAAAGTAAAGTTTAAAAAAACATCAGGTTATTTAATTAATTAATTAATTAATTATTTAATGAATCCAGGTTAAAAGTTACTGATGATTAAATCTATTATAACGTGTCATGAATTTAGATGGTACAAGTCCAAACATTAAGAAAGTAAAACTACATAAATAAATAATAAAAATAAAAATGTTTAAAATGTCAATTAGAAACTAGAGAACCAAATTAAATACTTTTTTTTAAAACAGAAATTCAAAAGTTGAAAGTATAAATTATTATAAATGGCATCAAAAGCACTAAATAAAATGAAAAGTACCGTATTTGCCCGAATATAGGACGACCCTGATTATAAGACGACCCCCCCTTTTCAAGACCAATCTTCAGAAAAAAAGACTAAATTCACTTTTTAAAGAAACAATTTTTATTGAAATTTTGAGAAAATAATTTAAGTAATGCTACTAATAATTCCAGACTGCTTTAATATTTGCTTATTAACAGTGGTGCACACAACTAGTCCACCAGTCCACCGTACTGATCTCTCTGCCCGAACGCACCTTTGCTGACAGGAGCTTTCACGGTCAGATTGTGCAGCTTCGCGATCATCAGACACTGATGAACTTCACATCCAGTTGTGGAGCTGAGATGGAGTTTTCATGTAGGGGAAGCTTGTTTACACACACACGCTGCTGCGGCAAAATGCACAGACACACACACACACACACACAGCTGCGCCATGAACGAACAGACACACAAACCGGCTGCTGTGCCATGATCGCGCACACACGCACACAAACCCGCTTTTGCACCATGATCGCGTGCACACACAAACCCGCTGTTGCGCAATTATTGCGCACACACACACACAAACCCGCTGTATGTGTGAGGGAGTGTGTAGGTGTGTGTGTTGGGTGCATATAAAGAACGGTGAGACGGATGAGGTTCTGAGGGAGAATGCGTGTGTGAATCGAGCGAGCGATGCGAGTCCTCACCTGTACAGAGTCTGCTGCTGAAAGCACCTGCTGGGTCTGGACATTTTCTGGACCTTTTAATCCTCAGTACTAGTAGACCTGTAACTTTGAACTAGGCCAGGCCCGGACCTCTGGAACCGCTCGCGGTCTGAGCTGCTTCCTGCCGCTTTGACCAAAAAGCCTGCGCCCTCCGCCGGAAAAACTAGGGCGCGATAATAAGACGACCCCCCCTTTTTCAAATTATTTTCAATGAAAAAAACCTCGTCTTATATGCGGGCAAATACGGTAAATAAAAACTGAGAAATGAACTTTTATTAACCATTAAACCAGCTTTAAATCTCCAGGTGGAGGTTAAACACTTTCAGACAGCGGGATGTGGGACTGGAGCCCACAGGGTCAGAGGTCACCGTAGATACAAGCTCTCCTCCTGTCTGTGTGATAAATGAGCTGCTGGTTGGACCAGCTGGTGACGCCTTAAGCTGTAGCTCTGTGGCGTAGCAGTGCACGTTCTCCTCAGTAAACATCATGTCTGATGAAAGAAACCATGAAGTAGAAACGTGTCGTCAGGTAGAGTTTAGACTCTTTACTAACAGGAAAACTTCCAGGATGACTGATTTCCTCTCAGCAATACGACGACTGTTGTCTCAGTGAAGTTTGTTTTAGTTTTTAAACCTGTGTGATGCTATCGTTAGCTTCTTTCTGCTAGCTTCTGACTGTTCTTCATACGGCTTGTTTCTTTGTTTTTACAGAACATGAGCATCCTCTGATCAGAACAGCATCATGTTGTTATTTGACTCTGACTTGTTGAATTTAATAAATACATTTTGTATTGCTCTTGTCTTCCACTAGATGGCAGCAGCTACAAACATTCCACCTGCTGACTGACCAAGGTAGACCAGGGTAGACCAGGTTAGACCAGGGTAGACCAGGTTAGACCAGGGTAGACCAGGGTAGACCAGGTTAGACCAAGGTAGACCAGGTTAGACCAGGGTAGACCAGGTTAGACCAGGGTAGACCAGGTTAGACCAAGGTAGACCAGGGTAGACCAGGTTAGACCAGGATAGACCAGGGTAGACCAGGTTAGACCAAGGTAGACCAGGTTAGACCAAGGTAGACCAGGGTAGACCAGGGTTGAGCATGATGTGAGGGTCAGGTCTAAAAGTCTTCAGGACAGCAAAAGAAAGTTTTTTTTTATTATTTAAGAAAAGTTCAAAGGAATTTATTGAGATTATTTTTGAACTCTTTAAAATTAAATGATAGATGCAGGTTTTTAATAAACAGAACAAAATCCTAGCTTTTTGTAGAAAAAGATCAGAAAATCTTTTTAAGAAAAGTTAAGTTTATTTATCCAGCATCAATGGGACGAACTAGGAAATAAAAATGAAAACTGAGCAAAAAGCCCAGAATCAACTAATCCAGGTGAGTGGAGGACAGGAGGGCTTCTCAGAGAACAAACAACAGGTCGGAGTTCTTACTGGTTGGTAGGGGATCAAATACAAGTTCAGTTCATTATTTAAAGGTCAGACTGTGGTTTTCTGATTTTTAAAAAAAGATTCAGTTTCTACCTGTTGAAATGTTCCTACCAGGAATATAACAGAGGTCTATGTTAGGTAGGAAAAACCAACACACATACAGAACTCAAACCCCTGTGGGTGGATGAGGACAGCTAACAGGCTGGTGTGTTCCAGGTGGGGACACACTAGACCCATAAGGTTCCATATATAGATGTTGGTTCATTAACAGCTGTAAACCCACCAGGAATCCTCCCTGTAAATTATAAACATCCAAGCTGGATGTTTCTGTCATTTATTGATCAGACAGGATGTTCATTTGGTAGAAAATCATCAAACATTTACAGGTTCTCTTTAATCTGATCCATGTGGTTGAATCATTCAAAGCTTGACTATTTTTAAATGTTAGAAAACAACCTCTGTGGTGGTGGTGGTTCCCATTTTTAGGAAGGGGGACCAGAGGGTGTGTTCCAACTATAGGGGGATCACACTCCTCAGCCTCCCTGGGAAGGTCTACTCCAGGGTCCTGGAGAGGAGGGTCCGGTCGATGGTTGAACCTCAGATAGAAGAGGAGCAATGTGGTTTTCGTCCTGGTCGTGGAACTGTGGACCAGCTCTTTACCCTCGCTAGGGTGATGGAGAGGTCATGGGAGTTTGTCCAACCAATCCACATGTGTTTTGTGGATTTGGAGAAGGCTTATGACCGTGTCCCCAGGGACACCCTGTGGGGGACGCTCCAGGAGTACGGGGTGGATGGTCTTTTGTTAAGGGCCATTCAGTCCCTGTACCAGAGGAGTGTGAGTCTGGTCCGCATAGCCGGCAGTAAGTCGGACCTGTTCCCAGTGAGGGTTGGACTCCGCCAGGGCTGCCCTTTGTCACCGGTCCTGTTCATAACCTTTATGGACAGGATTTCTAGGCGTAGCCGTGGTGTGGAGGGTGTCAAGTTTGGTGACAGGAGAATCTCGTCTCTGCTTTTTGCGGATGATGTGGTCCTCCTAGCTTCATCAGGCTCTGACCTTCAGCTCTTGCTGAGGAGGTTCGCAGCCGAGTGTGAAGCGGCTGGGATGAGGATCAGCACCTCCAAGTCTGAGTCCATGGTTCTCAGCCAGAAAAGGGGGGCTTGCCAACTCCGGGTCGGGAGAGAGGTCCTGCCTCAAGTGGAGGAGTTCAAGTATCTCGGGGTCTTGTTCACGAGTGAGGGAAGGAGGGAGCGGGAGATCGACAGGCGGATTGGGGCAGCGTCTGCAGTGATGTGGACGCTGAACCGGTCTGTTGTGGTGAAGAAGGAGCTGAGCCAGAAAGCAAGGCTCTTGATTTACCGGTCGATCTACCTCCCAATCCTCACCTATGGTCATGAGCTTTGGGTAATGACCGAAAGAACGAGATCGCGGATACAAGCGGCCGAAATGAGTTTTCTACGCAGGGTGGCCGGGCTCAGACTTAGGGATAGGGTGAGGAGCTCGGACATCTGGGAGAGACTCGGAGTAGAGCCGCTGCTCCTCCATGTAGAGAGGAGTCGGTTGAGGTGGTTCGGGCATTCTGTTAGGATGCCCCCTGGACGCCTCCCCAGGGAGGTGTTTCAGGCATGTCCTGCCGGCAGGAGGCCCCCGGGTCGACCCAGGACACGCTGGAGAAAATATATCTCTGGTTTGGCCCTGGAGCGCCTTGGGATCCTGCCGGAGGAGCTGGTAGAAGTGGCTGGGGAGAAGACCGTCTGGAGCTCCCTAATTGGGATGCTGCCCCCGCGACCCAGACCCGGATAATAGGAAGAAGACAAGACGAGAAAACAACTTCAGATGAACATCTAACAACACAGATCAGACCAGTCAGAACAATGTTCCAGATGATGGAAGGAGGAACCTTTTCCCCTGTGACAATCAGGAACCAAAATATAACTCGGTCCTGCAGCTGCACCAAGATTTTCATGAGTTTAAATAATAATTCTGTCCACAACATGTCAAAACACAAATCCAGGTTCTGGTGAAACAGACGAGTAATGATTGAAACTTCTCAGACATCTAAACTAAAGTCAAAGTTTAAAAGACAAGAGGACTCCTCCTCATGCTGACAGAAGTCATGTCACTTCTCATCCCTGGGTCAGGAGTGCCACACTCAGCAGTCGCTGTAAAACATACTAATCTAATCTAGTCGTCTAAGGGTTGTTAGGGTCACGTGAGTGGCTGACCCCTCCTTCATCAGGTGAGTCATTTGGGTCTTTATCACTGCATGAAATGTTCTAACGATGCCAACACGTGACTGGCTTAGATCACATGTTCTAAACCAGTCTGTTTAGTTTAAGGTGTTTCTGCTGCAGCAGCTTATTCAGACTCTGTTTGGTAGAAACTTCTTAATCAATAAATCTAAAGGCAGCAAAAAGTCCAGGGTTGTACCTCTGGAGTCTGGACCTCTGGGGTATACCACAGAAGATTGAGGCTGAGGATGATGAGGATTTCTCCATGGAAACAGAAAAGAAAGCGGGGGTTACATGTCCATATATGTATATACCTCAGTACAACTTATATACCTGAGTAAAACTTATATACCTCAGGGCTCTGGGGCGGGTCGTCCCTGGTTGGGGCCTGGGATGGTCCCGGGGGAGTGGGTTGCGCTTGGCGCGTTGCTGATGGGGGGCTGGTGTCTATCCTGGTGCCTGGCCCTGGCCCTCGGGCCTTTGGTACGCTGGTGGGCCTTGGTACCACCTAGCCATATATGGAGCTGGTTCCATCGGTGCTGGGGGGTAGTAGTCTTGGCTCTGGAGGGGGGACTTTGCCTGGGTGTCTATGTCCTGTGTAAGTTTGTACTTTGTGCGTGGTTGAGGGGGTATAATTACCCTGCAGGGGTGGGGGTGGGGGGACGACTGCAGACTCCCTGGCACCATGTGGGGCTGCTGCTGTGGACCTGGACGGATGGACCCGCAATCTCCCTATCCTGGGTGGTTTTGAGGGAACAGGGGTGCTTATTGGGGCCAGCGGGGGAGCTGGCTCCCTGGGAGGGCTTGTCCCCCCAGTCTTGCCTCCCCATCCCTGGACTTTTCCCTCCCTCTGCTCCATCACATCACCGCACACACAGGGCCTTGGGTTACAGGTACGTCACGGATGTGGTATACCATCTCTGCAGTCCTGTGGCCCAATTTTAATACACAATCTAAACACTTCCACTCATGACATTCTCACAATACACATCTAGGGTCTTTTGGAGTGAGTACACCCAGTGATATCCGGGGGAGGGGGTCTTGCCGGCTAACCTTTCCTCCGGTGTCATTGCCCACCTCCACGTTGCATTTAGACATTTAGGGTCCAGGGAGGGGGATGGCGTGCTGCCCCCCACCTTTTTTTAAACGCATCTTACTACAACATGCATCAACACCACATTGGAGCAGGCGGGGGGAGACTTGGGGTCTTCCTACACCCCTGTTCTCTGCGCGCTGCCTGGGGCTCGGGGTGGAACGGGCCGTCTGGTCGGGTTTGTTGGCGGGGCTGCTCGGCCACTGCGGTGTGCACGGTGGTCTGCTCATCCCCATTATGGAAGGGACCATCTCTGGGTCTGGGGACCGGTTCACCCTTAGGGCGCTGGTCCCCGGTCCTGGGAACATTGAGTATGCATGAGGAGTGAGAGTGGGTGTACAGGTTCTATTGTGTGTCTTGGTATGTTTGCAGGGATGTGTGTGTGTGTATGTGCATGAGGGTGGGAACGTGCGATTGTGTCTGTTTGTGACTGTTTATCTGTCGGGTCTGGTCTCCCCCCCCCCCTTCTGTGACATGCTAGGCCCTCCTCTGTTGAGACTATCCTCCCCGGCTGTGCCTCAGCATTGGGTGGTGCCTTCTTCCACCGGCGTATTGGGGTGTCTCGGGGTCTGGGGCTGGGTGCTGGAGGTGTCTGCCTGCTCTCCCCCGTGGCTGCCTGGTGGGATCTGGGCCCCCTGGTGCGATTGGGCCTCTGCTGGGGCCGGTTCGTCCCTGGGTCTCGGGTCTCTGGTTCCGGCTGGATGTGCCCTGGATGGATGGCTGCGGGCAGTGCCTGTGAGCCCCTCACCGTGGCCCCTGGGAGTTCTAGCGCGGCGACTGCCGGGTGACCCACGCGGAGTGAGCCTCTGCCCTCTCTGGGGGGGAGTTTGCGGCTGCCCTGGCGGTGGTCTCCCTGGGGTGTCCGTGCCCTGGGTGGCCTCTGGACGTCTGGGGCCTGGACCTCCTCCAGGCATCTGTGGCTCCTCGAACTTGTTATTGAATGTTTCAATAGAGAAACCTTATATACACAAGCGTGCATATACACACACAGGTGATCACAAGGTGTTCACATAAAGACGGACTCAGATAACAGATAAATTTAAAAGTTAGTAAAGACTCGATAAAACAAGAATAAAACATCCACATAAAAGTAGAATCTACGTTAAAACCACGGAGCTTCTGATAAAAGTACATTTGTTGGTAAGCCTTCTTACAGAGTGAGTCCACGTGGGGTTCAAAGGTCAGCCTGTCTTCAACAACAGTCCCCAGGTATTTATACTGATTCACAGTTTCCACAACTTCCCCAGAGGTGAGCACAGGCTGGGTGACCGAACTGTTTTTCTTAAAATCAATAATCATCTCTTTTTTCTTGGAAACATTTATCCATTTACCAATGGAGATTTTTGGCCAGTGGCTCTGACATCGCTGGTTATGAAGTGCTTTGAGAGGCTTGTCATGGCCCAGCTGCTGGCTGACGTAGGTCTACACTTGGACCCACTGCAGTTTGCGTACCAACAGCAGAGAGTGGTGGATGACACAGTGCTAGCTCTGCTGCACGAGACCCTCATCCACCTGGAAAAGCCCAAATCTCACGTAGCTCAGTTGGTAGAGTGGCTGGTCTGGTAACCAGAAGGTTGCTGGTTTGATCCCAGCTCCGGCTGGGTTATATTGTTGTTGTGTCCTTGGGCAAGACACTTCACCCACCTTGTCTACTGGTGGTGGTCAGAGGGACCTGGAGGGCGGTGGAGCATGGCATCCCCCCTCTGTCATCGTGCCCCAGGGCAGGTGAGGCTACAATGTACTTTATCACCACCAGTGTGTGAATGTGTGTGTGAAAGGTTGAATGACTCTTTGTGTTGTACAGCGCTTTGGGGAGTGAAGAACCTTTTAGAAAGTGCTGTAGAAATACAGGACATTTACCATTTACATCAGCTTGGTCTTTGTGGATTTTTCAAGTGCATTCAACACAGAGCAACCACATCTCTGGGCCGTAAACTACTAAAGCTGAACTCCAACCCCCATCTCATCCTCTGGGTCCTCGGTTTCCTCACAGGGAGCGACCAGAGGGTCAGGGTGAACGGTCACCTCAGCCCTGTCAGGTCGATCTCCACCGGTTCTCCACAAGGTTCAGTCATCTCTCCACTTCTTTTCACTTTATATACCAATGACTGTAGAAGCTCCACCCTGGGAATTACATATGTCAAATATTCAGACGATACACTCATCATGGACACTACAAACATAGATGGACTTCTACAAACAGAACTGGACTCATCTTCACTGTGGTGTGCAGAGAACTGTCTGGACTTGAACGTCACAAAGACCGAAGAAATGGTCGTTCACCTTCATCACGACCAGTCCTCGTCCCCCTCACTCACTGTAAACAGTCAAACCACTCATACAAATACCTCGGCTTCATCATCGATTATAAACTCACATTCCAACTCAACACCGAACACATTTTTGCAAAACATCAACAGCATCTCTATTTCCTCCACAAACTTCAGGTTCACCGAACTATTGTGAGCGCTTTTTATAGATGTTTTGTTGAATCCATCCTCACATTCAACACCACTGCCTGGTTTGGTTCACTCACTCTGATATTAAAATCAAACTACTAATATTATAGAACAAATAATAATTATCTCAACATTAATAACAAATGAACAAAGCAACAAAAGTTCAACTAAACCTCTGAGATCTGATAGGATGAAGCAGCTGATTGACGCCTACCTGCTCACTAAGAGCTTCATTTCTCATCAAAAAAAGTTAATATTAATAAAATAAATACCGACAATAATAATATAATAATCATCAAAGCCAGGTTTCATGATCTTTTAGGGCTTAATTTAACTGAAGTGACTCAGAACCTGGACTCAGGCCTCAGACCTCTTTGTTTCAGGCTGAAGATCAGAAAGGTGTCTGATCCTCCTCTAAGCAGGAAGTGAGGTGAGACCAGAGGACAGGACGGAGCTAGGCCTCAGGACCAGCGGACGCTCCTGGCAACACCGAGGCGGTCTGTGCCAGTTTTGGGCCACTCATGTCCCAGAGTTCCTTTCAGTTCAGAAGAATGTCTGGAGAGGGGGAGGGGAGGGGGGAGAACTCTCTCTAAGTTCAGGATGAATGGCTCCCCCCCACAGCTCCTCTGAGCCTCCTGGTCCACACGCAGAGGAGCAGGTGAACTCTGATTGGCTGGATCCTTCTCCACATCCAATGGTGAGAGAGGTGCAACAACATCAACCAATCACATGGCTCATATGATCCTAACACAGGTAAGAGGCTGGTGCTCCCCATTTAACCCTTTGAAGTCTGAAATATCAAATAATGAGAATAAATCTGGTTCTGAAACAACCTGTAGATCCTCCACCAGGGGGCAGCAGACACGTACAGGATATGGCAGGTTTCTGATGAAGGTACTAATCCTGATATGGTTGCTTTAAGGCCAGAAGGGGTTTGATACTAATCTGCACCGATAGTCCAGAAGGAGATCAAACTTCCTGTTATAACTCAACAAAACCAAAACACAAAACTAAAGATTCAAAAATCAGTTTTCTAAACTCAAACACATTCTCCAACTACTTAAATACAAAAACAAAAGATGTTCAGTCAATTTAAGTCCTCATTCAAAAATGAAAACTAAATATAAAAGTATCACCTTTTCAAAATAAAAGTCTTGAGACATTATTCAGACTGTCTGTTGGTTTTATTGCCGTAATCTGACTCTAATCAGATCCATGACTCTAAAGAAGAAACAACATTCTCCTCAAGCTCAGTGAAGGAGGATCAAAATCCCACAAGTTACTGATGACTGCCCCCTGGTGGTCTCTGCTGAGGGGCCTGGACTGGGTGTATCAGGTGATGATGTCATAGACCTCTGTTTCCATATATACACACAGTGTGTGTGTGTGTGTGTGTGTGTGTGTGTGTGTGTGTGTGTGTGTGTGTGTGTGTGTGTGTGTGTGTGTGTGTGTGTGTGTGTGTGTGTGTGTGTGTGTGTGAGTGTGTTACTCC
>SSNR01001158.1:9823-25668 GCA_006937965.1 Callopanchax toddi
TCGCCTCGCCTCGCCTCGCCTCGCCTTCCTCCGCTTATCCGGGTCCGGGTCGCGGGGGCAGCATTCTAAGTCGGGCAGCCCAGGCCACCTTCTCCCCGGCCAAGTCCACCAGCTCCTCAGCTGGGACGCCCAGGCGTTCCCAGGCCAAACTGAAGATGTATTTCCTCCAGCTTGTCCTGGGTCGACCTGGGGGCCTCCTGCCGGCAGGACATGCCCAGAACACCTCCCGAGGGAGGCGTCCAGGAGGCATCCTTACCAGATGCCCGAACCACCTCAACTGGCTCCTTTCGATATGGAGGAGCAGCGACTCTACTCCGAGTCTCTCCCGGATGTCCGAGCTTCTTACCCTATCCCTAAGGCTGAGCCCGGCCACCCTGCGGAGGAAACTCATTTCAGCCGCTTGTATCCGCGATCTCGTTCTTTCGGTCATTACCCAAAGCTCATGACCATAGGTGAGGATTGGGACGTAGACCGACCGGTAAATCGAGAGCCTTGCTTTCTGGCTCAGCTCCCTCTTCACCACAACAGACCGCTTCAGCGTCCGCATCACTGCAGACGCTATCCCAATCCGCCTGTCGATCTCCCGCTCCCTCCTTCCCTCACTCGTGAACAAGACCCCGAGATACTTGAACTCCTCCACTTGAGGCAGGACCTCTCTCCCGACCCAGAGTTGGCAATCTACCTTTTTCCGGTCAAGAACCATGGCCTCAGATTTGGAGGTGCTGATCCTCATCCCAGCCGCTTCACACTCGGCTGCAAACCTCCCCAGCAAGAGCTGAAGCTCGATGCAGCTAGGAGGACCACATCATCCGCAAAAAGCAGAGACGCGATTCTCCTGTCACCAAACTCAACCCCCTCCACACCACGGCTGCGCCCAGAAATCCTGTCCATAAAGGTTATGAACAGGACCGGTGACAAAGGGCAGCCCAGGCAGAGTCCAACCCTCACTGGGAACAGGTCCGACTTACTGCCGGCTATGCGGACCAGACTCACACTCCTCTGGTACAGGGACTGAATGGCCCTTAAAAAAAGACCATCAACCCCATACTCCTGGAGCGCCCCCCACAGGGTGCCCCTGGGGACAAGGTCATAAGCCCTCTCCAAATCCACAAAACACATGTGGATTGGTTGGGCAAACTCCCATGACCCCTCCATCACCCTAGCGAGGGTAAAGAGCTGGCCACAGTTCCACGACCAGGACGAAAACCACATTGCTCCTCTTCAATCCGAGATTCAACCATCGACCGGAACCTCCTCTCCAGTACCCTGGAGTAGACCTTTCCAGGGAGGCTGAGGAGTGTGATCCCCCTATAGTTGGAACACACCCTCTGGTCCCCCTTCTTAAAAATGGGAACCACCACCCCGGTTTGCCACTCCACAGGAACTGCCCCCGATGACCACGCAATGTTGCAGAGACGTGTCAGCCACGACAGACCTACAACATCCATCGCCTTGAGGTACCCAGATCGGATCTCATCCACCCCCGGGGCTCCGCCGCTGCGTAGTTGTTTGACTACCTCAGCGACTTCTGCCCCAGAGATTGGACAGTCCGTCCCCAGGTCTCCCAGCTCTGGTTCCTCCTCAGAATGCGCGTCGGTGGGATTGAGGAGCTCCTCAAAGTATTCCTTCGACCGTCCGACTATAGCCCCAGTTGACGTCAGCAGCTCCCCGTCCCCACTGTAAACAGTGTGAGCGAGATGCTGCCTTCCTCCCCTGAGGTGCCGGATGGTTTGCCAGAACCTCTTTGGAGCCGATCGATAGTCTTTTTCCATGGCCTCGCCAAACTCCTCCCACGCCCGAGATTTTGCCTCGGCAACTGCCACCGCTGCACTTCGCTTGGCCCGCCGGTACCTGTCTGCTGCCTCTGGAGACCCACAGACCAGCCACGCCCTGTAGGCCTCCTTCTTCAGCCTGACGGCTCCCCTAACCTCTGGTGTCCACCAGAGGTTAGGGGACAGTACAGGGGTTACCGCCACGACTGGCACCGGCTACCTTGCGACCACAGCTAGCAACAGCCGCCTCAACAATTGCAGAGCGGAACAAGGCCCATTCGGACTCAATGTCCCCCACTGCTCTCGGGATGCGGTCGAAGCTCTGCCAGAGGTGGGAGTTGAAGACCATCTTGACAGGCTCTTCTGCCAGGCGTTCCCAGCAGACCCTCACTATGTGCTTGGGTCTACCAGGTCTGCGCGGCATCTTCCCCTGCCATCTGATCCAGCTCACCACCAGGTGGTGATCAGTTGACAGCTCCGCTCCTCTCTTCACCCGAGTGTCCAAAACATACGGTCTCAGGTCAGATGATACAACTATAAAGTCAATCATCGACCTGTAACCTAGGCTGCCCTGATACCAGGTGTACCGATGGGCATCCTTATGTTCGAACATGGTGTTTGTTATGGCCAAACTGCGACTTGCACAGAAGTCCAATAACAGAACACCACTCGGATTCAGTTGTGTTCTCTTGTTGTTGTTTAATGATTTTGATTTGTAATGATATTTTGTTTGTTTTATTAATTTTGTTTTATCATGTTTGATTCTGTTTTCTGTGAAGCACTTTGTGATCTTTTTTCTGTGAAAGGTGCTATATAAATAAACTTTACTTTACTTTTAATACAGCACAGAATCAGCTTTTTAACCACCTGGCCACTTACAACAGAGCCTGACACATGCTGTGAGCACTGATTTTTGACTTGCAGAAGTGTTCTGTTGGAGTTATACTCAGATCATTTAGAACAGTTCAAAATACCATTTACTTTGACTATCATGTTTAGTTTGGGCTTTTAGAGTGTTTTTAGTCACAAAAAAATGAAGATAGTACTTTTACTTCAAAAATGATTGTTTCTTTTAGTACAGCACAGAATCAGCTTATTAACCACCTGGCCACTCACAACAGAGCCTGACACATGCTGTGAGCACTGATTTTTGACTTGCAGAAGTGTTCTGTTGGAGTTATACTCAGATCTATGAGAACAGTTCAACATACCATTTACTTTTACTATCATGTTCAGTTTGGGCTTTTAGAGTGTTTTTAGTCACAAAAATCTGAAGATAGTAACTTCACTTCAAAAATGCTTGTTTCTTTTAGTACAGCACAGAATCAGCTTTTTTTACCACCTGGCCACTCACAACAGAGCCTGACACATGTTGTGAGCACTGATTTTTGACTTGCAGAAGTGTTCTTTTGGAGTTAGAATCAGATCTATGAGAAAGGTTCTAAATACCATTTTCTTTAATTATCATGTTTAGTTTTGGCTTTTAGAGTGTTTTTAGTCACAAAAAAATTAAAATAGTAGTTTTACTTCAAAAATGCTTGTTTCTTTTAGTACAGCACAGAATCAGCTTTTTCACCACCTGGCCACTCACAA
This sequence comes from Callopanchax toddi, assembly GCA_006937965.1. Classification (NCBI taxonomy): domain Eukaryota; kingdom Metazoa; phylum Chordata; class Actinopteri; order Cyprinodontiformes; family Nothobranchiidae; genus Callopanchax; species Callopanchax toddi. The sequence continues at coordinate 13,189 of SSNR01001158.1, forward strand.
CAGAGCCTGACACATGCTGTGAGCACTGATTTTTGACTTGCAGAAGTGTTCTGTTGGAGTTATACTCAGATCATTTAGAACAATTCAAAATACCATTTTATATTACTATCATGTTTAGTTTGGGCTTTTAGAGTGTTTTTAGTCACAAAAAAATTAAGATAGTAAAATTGGTTAAAAATTTAAAACTTCAAAATTGGTTGTTTCTTTTAGTACAGCGCAGAATCAACTTATTAATCACCTGGCCAACCAGATCAGAGCCCTATAAAGGCTGTGACCACTTAAATTTGGCTCGCAAAGATATTCTGTTTAAGTTACAATCAGTTCATTTAGAACTGTTCAAAATACCATGCACTTTTACGATCATGTTTATTTTTGGCTATTACACTGTTTTCTGTCAAAAAATGTCAAAGATACTATTTTTGCTTAAAATATTGTTTCTTTTAGGACAGCACAGAATCAGCTTATTCATCACCTGGCCAGACAGATCAGAGCCTTATACATGCTGTGATCACTGAAATTTGACTCGCAATGACATTCTGTTGAAGTTACCATCAGTTCATTTAGAACTGTTCAAGCTGTTCAAAATTATTTTGGGCTTTTACAGTGTTTTCGGTCACAAAATTTTTTATCAACCTGCTGGTAAGGGTTTCTTAGTCCCTCTTTCTCACTCATCCTTCCCCCACAAAGTGTTTATGAGCACATTTCAGGCCTTTTCTGAAATGATAGGTAGAACTCTGTAGTGAAGATTTTTCAACTCAGTGTAATCTTATGTTACCCAATCATTACACTGAGCCATAGTGATATTGTTTACTGAGTGTAATGTTAGGTTTCCCTAGCTTTACACTGAGTGGGATTTGAACTCAGGTCAATGGTTTGCAGACCAAAGGCCCTAACCACTGGGCTATCTCTGCTGGCAATGCTATGTCACTCGTGTGCTTTAAGTCCTAATAGTAGTGGTTGATAAGTGTTTTAAAAAGTAAAACATGGTTTAAAGTACTACACCATGTGGGTATTGAACTCATGACCTTCTGAATGCAGACCAAAGGCCCTTTACACTGAGCTATCTTTGTTGGTCAATGTATATTGCTCGTGTGCTTTAAGTCTTAATAGTTGTTTTAGAAAAGTGTTCTTTATAAGTTTTAATAGAAAACCTGGTTTAAAGCATTGCTCCAACCGGGTGTCAAACCCTGAACCTATGGGCTTCTAGCCTAAGACTATAGACACTGGTCTATCTGTTTTGTCAAAGCAACATTGGCTAAATACCATTTTAAAAGTTAGGTACATCAGTCTTTGCCAATGTCCTACAGGAACCAAACATGTTTCAAAGATAAAACCCTGAGTCTCTACAATGTTTGGGTCCCAAGATATTACACTTTGAAAATAGAGAAAAATTCAAGTGCCACAGGACAAATCTTTCCTCCAGAAAGTGGTTAGGAGCATGTGTCAGGCCATTCTGTGTCCATTGGTAGTACAGATTTTTGAAAATTTGATCAACCACTAGTACAAGCTATTGTTGCCAGATTTTAAAGTCGTGTTCTGGAGCTCAGTCAGACTCCAGTGGAACATGGTTTGTGTCTCTGTGACCTTCCTAGCCAAAGAACAGCCTGCCATTGCACATTCGCTCTGCACAGAGCCTTGGATCATTTAAATCTCTTTTAAAGACTTATTTCTGCACATTGACTTTTAACACTGGATAAATAGGACTCCTTTACCAACTTTTATTGCTCTTATTATTTTTAATGTTGAATGATTTTATATTTTTCTGTTTTTAATGTCTAGTTATTTTATATAATGTTCAGCACTTTGGTCGACACCTCGTTGTTTTTCTCACTTGTGAACAAGATACCCGAGATACTTTAACTCGGGGCGGCATTATCTCAGTTGGTAGAGTGGCCGGTCTGGCAACCAGAAGGTCGCTGGCTCAATCCCCAGCTCCAGCAGGGTTAGATTGTCAATGTGTCCTTGGGCAAGGCACTTCACCCAACTTGCCTACTGGTAGTGGTCAGAGGGACTTGGAAGGGTGCTGGTGCAAGGCAGCCCCTGCCTCTGTCAGAGTGTCCAAGGGCAGCTCTGACTACAATGTAGTTTATCACCACCAGTGTGTAAATGGGTGAGTGACTGTTCGTGTTGTATAGCGCTTTGGGGAGTGTTCATTGCTCTATAAATACAAGCCATTTACCATTTACTCCTCCACTTGAGAAAGGACCTCTCCCCCAAAACCTTTTTCAAGAACCATGATCTCAGACATGGAGGTTCTGATCCTCCAACTCTTCCACAAGCTTTAGCTCCTTTCTCAACAGAGAGGTGAGCCTGTCCAGGAATTGGACCACCAAATCTCTCGCCTCGGTCTGCCTCCTGATCCATCACCGGAGCCTTCATGTTCCGCTGCAGGTGATGGGTCCACAGGTGGTCTACCAGGGTGATGAAAATGAGGGTCAGCCAAACATCATTTCAGCAATCATCCCAAACACAGTCAAAGAAACTCTCTACTGGTTACAGAGAGACAAAATTAAGCTTCTAGAAATGCCCAGCCAATCAGCTGACCTGAATCTTAGAGAACATGTATGGAGAGAACTAAAGGTCAGAAGTCAGAGAGGAACCTTCAGGATCTGAAGACTGTGTGAAAGAATAAGTCAAAATCACACCTGAGCAATGAAACACAAAAGCCAGCATCTGGACAGTCCGATCTTTCCATTGGTTTGTCTCCAGGATGTTTTTAGATTTTAATACAGTAGAACATTTAGAAAAGGATTTACTGACGGCATTCTCCCTGGGGTGTCCGTGCCCTGGGTGGCCTCTGGACGTCTGGGGCCTGGACCTCCTCCGCGTCCTCCGTGGGCCTTGGGGACGGGTCTGTGGCTCCTCGAACTTATTATTGAATGTTTCAATAGAGAAACCTTACATAAACAAGCACGCATGTATACACACAGGTGATCACAAGGTGCTCACATAAAGACGGACTCAGGTGTTTTCAGACACATTAACTGGGGCTGTGGTTGACACTGAACTCTCTTGAACTGGTGTATACGTATACATTTGAAGAATATCACAACTGTTGTGTATTCATATGCTGTTTGTTGCTGTTGTATCTTTTCTTCCTGTTTTGTTTGCTTGTTTGTTTGTGCTTTATTTACAGGTCTAGAAGTGGACTCTTCACGTCTCTTGTTCTCTTCTTTTTCTGTTTACTTTCTCCACCATCCCTCTTTCTGTACCCTTCCCTTCACTTTCAGGCTCCGTGTCCAATCAACCATGAAAATATTCTAATAAAGATTTTGGGGATTATATTTAAACAAAAATCAGGAGGAGTTTTATAGCAGTGGCTGTAACCTCTCACCTGAAACAGCAACACTGTTGGGCTTGTTTTTGGCACTCAGACATTATTCTGTTTGCTCCACAGCCGGACAGGACACGGGGTTAAAAAAGAAAAAAAAAGAAAAGGATTTACTGAAAGAAGTGGTGACATGTTCAAGACCTGCTTTATATAATTCATCAATCCAAGAATTCTAAGGAACATAAGCCCTGTTTAACACTATGAGAGGTTCCAGGTTCATACCAATTTATTTTAACTTTTTATTATTAGTTTTATGCTTTACTTTGCCTGACTTTGTTTAACCTTCACCTAAAAAACACAAAAAGCTGTGAAGACATGACAGGTTCAAAAAAATCAAACAAAATAAAAGTGTAATTATTTATGATTTGACTTTTATTTCACACAGTATGAAACCAATCATTCTTGCGACTCCACACAGGACCTGTTTTGTTTAGGATGAAAAAGGATTCAAAACTCAAAGGTTAGCTTGTGACTTTACTTGGTATCAGACACATACTCTGTTGGAGTCCAGCTCTGTGGACAGGAGATCACCAAATGACCTGCAGTCATGAAGTGGTTGATTATTCCAACTTCTCACATCCTGTACTACAATCACTAACATCATTTGTTATGGCTCCACTGGTGATTGAACCCAGAACCTTCTATGTGTGAGGCAGACGTGATGACCATTACACCATGGAACCTGTAGCACTTCTAACAAGTGTTGTTGACATCAGCCAGTTCTACACAGTCCCAAATAAACAGAGCTAGTAAAGTGAGTCAAGTCCAAAATGTCTGTGGTTCAGAGAAGAAGCAGCTGAGTGTGAGAGGGGTTGTGATCCAGGACCTACCTCACCAGAGGGAGCAGCAGGACACGTCCAGGACCACTGGACCATCAGTCTGTTTCTCTAGAGCCAGGTGGGAAGGCTCGCCATCTAACGCTCTACAAATGTCCCAACATCAAAACCTGGAGCCTAATTTACAATAGACTTGTGGGCAGAGCCAGCATTAAAGGTCACAGGCTTTGGGGGTGAAGCCTAACATCAAATGCACCAAGTGTATGATGGAGTATGATCAAGTGCACCAAATATGATGGAGACATAGGCTGTGTTCGAATTCAGGGGTAGGATGCTTATGAGGACGCATTTTGAGGCCAATGACGTAACAGCGCCGCGACGAGTGCTGTCCGAATTCGAAGGATACTCATTCATGCGTCCTCAAATGCATCCTCGCTCCACCCCAATTTCGAGGATGGGTCTGGTCATCCTCACTGGCCAAGGCTATCCCAGGATGCTTTGCGTGCCGGCCGTTGGATTCTACTTTTTGTTTTTTCTTAACTTTATTGAATTTACAACACAGGACACAGTTGGATTCTACTGGTTTAATTTTGCAGCAGTAGCAGAAAAAAAACAGAGAGCAGTACAGTTTTAAATGTCAGTTTCTCAAAATATTATAAAAAGCTTGTGTTTAGGAATTTTTTGCTTATCTTTATATGAAGTTTAATAATAAAAATCTCCACAAAAGAGGTTGAATGTTTTATTTTTCATGTAATTTAAAGTGATAATATGCAACTTTTTCATATTTTTAAATCTTTTCCTTGAGCCAATATGTGCTAATATGACCCTTTACAGGGTTAATGAAAAGTCACTTAGCCCCATCTGGTGATTAGATCCGGAATACCACGATTGCAAGATCTCCGTCGCCGTCACGGTACCCAGGAAGTCACGTGTCTCACGAGGGTTAGGCTAACCCAAAGTGGCTAGCTGTTATGCTAACACTGGAGTGTTTTTATCTCATGATTCCTGCTTTTTTTCAATGTCTCCCTGCTTGAACACAGCTGATTTCATTGAAGGAGTAAATAACCGCTCCTGTAGAAAGCTATGAAGGCTGAGGAGACATTTCAACAGGTAGATATTGGCGTTTAGAAGCTGAAACGATCTGGTAACTTTTTAATGCAGTCATTTAAAACGGACACCAGAGGGCGCCCAAAACAAGCAAAACTGCATATTATCACTTTAAGACAAGAAATCAATGTAAGCTAGCTTGAATGTTTTAAGTGAAAGTTTAGGAAATAAGTCACCATAAAAGAGCTTCAAGTGTTTCTTTAGATCCATTTTATTAGCTTTAGCCTGTCTGTCGGCGCTGTCACGGTTGCTAAGCGACTGGACTGAGGGGTGGGGATAAGTATGAGGCTAGACCGTCTGAATTCAGAGCCGCTTATTTCCGGTCTTAGCGGTCGAGCAAGGACCCAACCTAGGTAGACCAGCAAGTCCACATCCTCAGAAGCGTCCTACCCCTGAATTCGAACACAGCCATAGAGCATTGAGTCATTCTATATGCTAGTAGCACAGGGGGACATATATCTACTTCCTGTTTGTTGGTCCTACACATCTATCTATCTATCTATCTATCATCTAATTAGCCTGCTATCTACCTTGACCCGCGGGTTGATAAAAAAACCCTGACCCGCGGGTCGATAAAAACCCTGACCCGCGGGTCGATAAAAACCCTGACCCGCAGGTAGATAAAAACCTTGAAACATGGGTCGATAAAAGTCCTGACCCGCGGGTCGATTAAAAACCCTGACCCGCAGGTTGATTAAGAGCCCTGACCCGCGGGTCGATAAAAGCCCTGACCCCGCGGGTCGATAAAAGCCCTGACCCGCGGGTGTGACTAGTTGGCAAAAAATTCTTATTTGTAAGAATTTTTACTCATTTTCTACATTAGTTTTCTGAACAAGTTGTGGCAAATTTCGAACTAGTCAAGTGTAGTCACAAACTAGTTAACCGAAATGTTACTTGATATTGTAATAAACCTTTTGTAAACAAATAGTGTTGTGGATGCAAGGAGGAACACAAGATTTGCCAGAGAAGCCAAGTTTTCTAAAAGCACACAATCTTTATGTAACAATATTTTAAGGCAACATACAGAGTCCCCAGTAAAGTACAACCGGCCTACTTCCAGGTTCAGGCTCGCTCAGTGGTTCAGTCCACCCGGCGTAATGGCTCAAACCCAAGCTAGAACACACACATCCCTCAGGGGGGGCACTGCAACCATGCAACACAGCACCTGTTAAAACCGGTGTTATGACAAAAACTGCGGCCGTCAGATTTTGTGACCCCAGGTGGCGCTGCTGCAACTTTCTGTCATTCTTTGCATCGCCACTGCGTCAGAAGAAGAGCGTGTACGCAAACTACGTAAACTAGACTTCAATAACGTAGACATAAAACTAGTTTTTTATTCCGACCAGATAAGTATGATTCAACATCCAGCACCACAAGAAACAGCAGCAATGGATATTTGTCGTTTTGAACCGAAAGGAGGAAGTCTCAAATCTTACAAGTCTGTGAACGAAAAAAATTAAATTAAACAAAATCTTGTTGCATTTCTGCTTCCACCTGTCAGCACTGTACACTTTATGTTGTACTTATAAGCTTCTTAAGCATTTCAGTATTGAAATGAATAAATGCTTACAAAAATAGTCAAAAAATGCTAAGCATTCATACACACTGACAGACTTTTACCGCATATGCACAGACAAAATGAAAATTAATTTATCCAATTTCTCTGTGTACTCAATCTAACATGTAATTCTAAACCTGTGACCTTGCTGTAGCTGTGCAGTATTTTAATTAAAAGTCTAAAATATGACTCATTAGGGTCTGTTGTCCTCTGATCTATATAATAGAAACATTAGAACTCAGCTGTGACCAACACCTATAAACTAGTACTGCGGTCACACTTTCTGACAGCCCGACAGAAAGTGTGACCATGCTGTTACTGAATCTAAATAAATGAAAACATCCAAAGGATGACTCATTAGGGTCTGTTGTCCTCTGATCTTATTTTTTTGCAATATTTTATTTTTCCCTTTTTTTCCCCCTTCCATCATGTGCCACACCGTGGTTATACAAAACACATAAACAGAAGTTACAGAAAAATAAACAAAATAAAACAAGTACATTTAAAATACAATATACATTTATAATGTTTTCTCCCTCCTAATGATTTCAAAAACACCAGATGTAGAATAAAGTCAAAACATCTAAGTAATAATTACTCTAACAGAAAATACATAAAATAAAGTGTTTCCCTTTCTGGTTGTTGACTCCTCCTGATGTGAGATAATTCTATTTCAAGAATAATTAAACCTCTTTTTCCTTTCTCCATCTCCCTTCCCCTTTGTTATCTTTATTTATTCCGATGCTACATCATCACCTCATGTCTTATTTATTATATGTTACCCTCAGTTTTTATATAACTCTCCCATTTAACCCACAGTCTGTGTCTCATTTGAAGATTTCTTCTAATCTTATATGTTAGCTGCTCCATTTCTTTGACTTGTTCCATTAAATCTTGCCACTTCTCCAGTTCAGGACTTAATTTCTGAAGCCAATTTTTTGTTATAAGTTTAAGAGCTGTTATTCTCAAGATTCTTACAAGATACTTATCCTCCATTCTTGTTATCTCTTTTGGTATTTTGCCTAACATGACAAACTCATGGTCAATATGAAGATCTATATTCATTACCTTACTTATTTCTTTACTAATACTTATCCAATATGTTTTCAAGATAGGACAGGACCAAAAGATATGAGTATAATTGGCCTGGTTTTCACCACATTCTCGCCAACAGTCTGATGTTACTGATTGTTAAAATTTAGCTTGATTGACTGGTGTTAAGCAATATCTCATCTGAACCTTTCAGGCGTATTCTCTCCAGAATTGAGATGCAGTTGTTTTATTTGATGATAGGCTTATTTCTTCCGAGTCTGACTTACGTAGATATGGTTATGTTCAGTTCTTCCTGCCATCTGATTTTTTGTCTTAGTTCTTCTGGTTCGTCGTCACTTTCGAAGATGCTATATAATACAGAGATATGATGTTTGACACTAGCGCACTTGTAATTCTTGACTAAAAATTTAACTAAGGGATGAAACTCTGTGATTGTTTTCTTCTGTATTTCTACGTTACGTCTGTATTATGTCTACGTTATTGAAGTCTAGTTTACGTAGTTTGCGTACACGCTCTTCTGACACAGTGGCGATGCAAAGAATGACAGAAAGTTGCAGCAGTGCCACCTGTGGCCACAAAATCTGACGGTCGCAGTTTTTGTTGTAACACCGGCACACAACACCTCAAACACACCAGTGTTATATACTAGGCCACTATGCCTATGGGCCCGCACCCTTTTCTGCCTGGCTGCCTTTACCTAAGATCTCCCTGCAGCTGCAGGATAAAACCTACAAAACACTACAACAATAAAAAGTACAATATGAAAGTTAAAAACTCAATTAGCTCTCCTGACGTTGAGACCGCCCCCCTGGGGTCTGAGCTGGAGCGCCGTGCGGTGCAGTCCCCAAATGCGGTCCCGCCCAGCATGTCAACATTCGCTGGTCCAGCGGCTGTGGCAAGCCGTTTTTACATTTAATCAACAATCGGACCTCTCTGTAATTCCTATTTCATACAGCAATAATTTAATTTAACAAAGAGGAGCACCGACGAGGCCTTTTTGTCACAGCAGTTCTGTGTAAGGGACATTTTTGGATATCTTGTTGGTGGTGTGAGTGCTTACACTTCAGAACAGTTCCGGAGCTACAAGTCAGTGGAGTCTTGTGCTGTTTTCAAGTGGATGGGTTCAAGAGCTGGAGATCATGAAGCCGGCAAACTCTGACAACACAGTATTCCAGACAAAGGCAAGCTCAACTATGCTTTACTTTTATACATCAACTTTATTGCTATTTGCTAACCAAATTTACATGTGCTTAACGTGTCCAGATGTTATACACTACTGTCTATGTACAGTATGAATGTCATTTATATGTCGTGTATGAACACAACTTTTAAATGTAGCACATGCATTTACCCTGACTAGACATTTAAAAAAATAATCTAAGTGTTAATTAGTGGTTTGCTTCTCTATTTTAAGACAATAAACAGATGCTTAATGTATGTTCATCTATGTCTCCTCAGGTCTTGCACTCCCAGCGCACAACCCACAGCTGTCCAAAGCCTTATATTATTTGTGCAATAGAAGAGAAAAATCTATTTATTTTCATTGTAAATTAAGAAATTGTACTACCTTAAATTTTGGTTTTGACTTTTAGTTGTCATTGTTTACTGTATTTACAGATTGTTTGTTTATATATTACATTGCCTTAGTAAGATTTTGCACATTTTACTTTGAAGCATTCAAACTGCACTGCTCTTTGTTGTCAAGATGCACAATTTGGAAATAAATCTTGAAAAATATAACTGATTGTGAAAGTAATTGCTTTTTCAAATCATTATTGCTTTTATTTGTTTATATTGTTTTGTTTCATTGTATAGTACTGTATACTGTACTGCATAAACTAAACAAAAAAACCTATTATATAAGACATGTATTTTTATTATGGACAGATGCAACACACTTGTATTTACTGCATATTTATTTCAGCACAACACTTGGGCTCATATTTGTCACAGCACAACACACAGAAACATTTTATCAACAAAGATCATATCTTCATCCTTGCATGGCAGCACCATGTGAATAGGTACTTTAGCAGACAAAATAGTGTACTTGTTGCAAACAGTTCTAATCACCCTTTCCACATGAATGAGCACAGGCTATAGAAGACCCATGACAACTTAGAAGTGTGGAAATCCAGTGTAGTACTTCACTTTGGCGTTGTCATCCTTCAGGAAATGTTAATCCATTTTTCTCTGGCTTAGCTCAAATTTCAAGGCCCTGTTCTCTTCCATCAGCCGGTTGATTTCTTCACGTCGACTCTGACAGAAGTCACATCCTGTCATCTGCTCCTGGTCAGCTCCATCTCAGGTGCAGGTGTTTCCACTGTGGATCAGATAGATATTTTTTAGCTCTATGTGTCACATTAAACTGCAACAAAAAATATAAGGTCTTTAATCTGTTGGCTCTGTAATTCAATTTTACTTTTTTACTTTTATTTACAGAGATTAGTAAGAGCTTTTGTTTTTACCTTTTAGCTGACAGTTTCTGCTTCCATCTGATGGAAGCAGAAACTGTCAGCTAAAAGGTAAAGAAAATAGCTCTTACTACTCTGTACAGAGGCATACATTTCATTTGCTGGTTTTCCTAGTAAAGGAATCAAACTGGTCATCCCACAGAAGTGTAGCAGAAGAAGTTGTGTTGTTTCAGTGTGTGAGCATTAGCCTACCGGTATGTATGGTCGGTCGCGGTTGAAGGAAAAAAAAAAAAGTATAAAAATTTTAAAAACATCTTTAACTTACCAGGCTGAAAATGCAGGGAGCACACTCGACATGGGGATATTCTGGAAGGTGATGGTTGGTCACCTTACAGCTGCGATCCAAGCAAGCCGACGTGGTTCTGTCTCCAAGCAGGAAAATCGTGGAAAATTAGCTAGTTTTCTACTTTCCACCCCTGTGATCATGTGTTGCGCTGTTGCAGCCCACAACACATCAACGAGTTACCACGGTTGATTAAATAATGTAAAAAAATGATCAAATGAAGCTGCAAGACCGAGAAAGCGCGCTGCTGCCAGAAGAAAAAGAAAGCAAACAAGCTGCCAACATGGCGGCCGCGTCGGATGATGACGTCACGATCACAAGCCATTAGAGCCATCTAAAATGAGAGTTTCTCCTAGTAAGAATTCACTTTCTACTATCCATAATGTTCATTCCAGATAGGAGAAATGTAATTGTAGATAGGAGGCGCTGCAAACCCAATACACATGAATAGGAAATGTAACGTCATTTGTCCTAGGAAGAATTACATTTCTCCTATCTGAAATGTTAATTCCAGATAGGAGAAATGTATTTATAGATAGGAGACGCTGTAAACCCAATACACATGAATAGGAAATGTAACGTCATTTGTCCTAGGAAGAATTACATTTCTCCTATCTGAAATGTTAATTCCAGATAGGAAGAATTGAATTATGAATGTTTGAAGTACATATCCAATCCACTTATTAAATGTTAAAATAACAATCAAAAACCTTTACAGTAGTAGTTCCTCCTAGTGCATTTGTTAAAACTCACAATGTTACTAGTAAAAATACCATTTTGACTAGTAAAGATGGCTTTCTTACTAGCAAGAATTTCATTTTGACCATTAACAATGCTATTTTGACTAGGAAGAATCAATTTATTGATATATCAAATGTACTTCCTGATAGTCTGTGAGCATATTTTATGTTAAAATGGCCACCCAATGAAATGTCACCAGATATCCTGAAAATCTTTTTGGATATCTTAAAATACATTCTTGCTAGTAATAAATGTAATTACTGATATCTCAAAGTGTTTTTAACTAGTTCAATTATAAATTAAGGATACCTGAAATACAATTGTTACTAGTATAAATGTATTTTTGGATATCCAAAATACAATTACAGACAGCAGGAATAGAGTTTTAATTTTACCTATCTGAAATAAGAGTTTTTACTAGTAACAGCTGAATTAGAGCTGTCTGAAATGAGAGTTTCTCCTAGTCAGAATTCAGTTTCTACTATCCATAATGTTCATTCCAGATAGGAGAAATGTAATTGTAGATAGGAGGCGCTGCAAACCCAATACACATGAATGGGAATTGTGACGTCATTTGTCCTAGGAAGAATTGCATTTCTCCTATCTGAAATGTTAATTCCAGATAGGAAGAATTGAATTATGAATGTTTGAAGTACATATCCAATCCACTTATAAAATGTTAAATAACAATCAAAACCTTTACAGTAGTAGTTCCTCCTAGTGCATTTGTTAAAACTCACAATGTTACTAGTAAAAATACCATTTTGACTAGTAAAGATGGCTTTCTTACTAGCAAGAATTTCATTTTGACCATTAACAATGCTATTTTGACTAGGAAGAATCAATTTATTGATATATCAAATGTACTTCCTGATAGTCTGTGAGCATATTTTATGTTAAAATGGCCACCCAATGAAATGTCACCAGATATCCTGAAAATCTTTTTGGATATCTTAAAATACATTCTTGCTAGTAATAAATGTAATTACTGATATCTCAAAGTGTTTTTAACTAGTTCAATTATAAATTAGGGATATCCGAAATACAATTGTTACTAGTATAAATGTATTTTTGGATATCCAAAATACAATTACAGACAGCAGGAATAGAGTTTTAATTTTACCTATCTGAAATAAGAGTTTTTACTAGTAACAGCT
>SSNR01001159.1:6074-25645 GCA_006937965.1 Callopanchax toddi
GGGGGGGGGGGGATTCGGAATTGTCACCGAGTCGCGCGCTTCCATCGGTCCACGGCGCGCGCCCGCCCGTCCCGCACAACTGAGTGCTCCTCGCGTACTGAGGCGGTTTTGGCTCTCTACCGTGGAGCGCAGCGGGACTACAGAGCTGTGCACATAATGCACCTGGCAACTGGGTTCGGACCTGATCTTTCAAGCTGATCAATAATCATTTTATTCCGCCTTTCTGATCCAAATGAACCACGGACCAGTACTTATTTAATTATGATCCATCCTCCTACCTTCATTCGTGGCTGATGAGCTCATCTCCTCAGAAGGAGATCTTTCCTCTCCACCTCGACTGCAGGCTGGAATCCGAACACCGGTACAGAGTAGAGGAGCTGACAGTACGGTTTTTCAGAACCATGAACAGAACATCACTCTCTCTGATAAACCGATGAGGAATGAGTAACTCCGACTCTTTCATCTCTGTTTTTCAGTAATGGTTCCACCTTCTCACGCTCCAAAAACGTACAACAACATACAGCAAGATGCTAGCTGCTAAAGCTCCAACTTTACCGAGCGTCCGTGATGAGTTCAAGACGACTTGTAACAACCAAATGTCTATTAAATTGTTAAATTGTTTATTAAAATGTTCATATTTTTCATTTTGTATGGATACAAATTTAAATAAAAATGTTAGAACTAGTTGAACATGTTTCTATGATTAATAGAATTTTACAAAATTTTCAGGGGGCGATGTAGTTCATTTAGGGGGGCGACGCCCCCAAACGCCCCCCCATGGCGCCGGGCCTGCAGCGTTAGCTCGTAGCTTCCATCATCAAAAAACAGTGAGACAAATCTATATAGCTGTGATCGAGGACTCCAACTGCTTCCCAACTTTCAACTTTCTCTGGTCTAGCTGTACGTTATCAAACACCAAGTCTTCATTCACCAAAAGAATAGTTGTTGCAGTGAAATAACACACGAACGGCGCCGCGCCTCCTCCACTCGGCTCTTTGACTACTGTGCTGCAAAGTGTCGACTGCAGACACGGTGTGGTTAGAACTGATCACGTTTTCTCTTCTTAAGTTCACAATCCTTCCTTTTTGTAGTTATTTATTCAGTGGAAATGTGTGGAAACGGACTGATGAATTATATTCAGCTGATGCGGTACACAACGGAACACAGCAGTGTTCAGCTGTCGAGGCTTCCCGTCGCTGATACTTATATGATGGCTTCATTTCTTAGTGCTATAATATATATATCATACTGTACTGTACTATACTTTTACTCGTTTTGATTATAAACAATATCTTTAGCTGGAAATGCACTCTAACTCTGGAAATCTTCACGTTTCAAATGGAACCGGAAATGGTCCCGTGAGTTAATTTTAAACCGGAAGTTCTACTAAGTACTCTGTGCATAAAGCCCATTTAACACTCTGTACGATCAATAATTCCATAAATACGATAATTTGAGCCCTTTGTGGTATGGAATTTGTGTAAGAGATGCTTGTTTTAATCATTGTGTTAGATTATTTAAAGCTAAAACTACTTTAAAGATTATAATTTTGCACAGTGTTTGATATACTGATATTTAAACCTGGGTTAAGGCTGTAACTTAGTGGTGTACGATAATTTTAATACGATAATTTTAAGATCCTGGCTGGTACGATACTTTAACATTTCCAATCTGGCAACACTGATCAGAGCTCTCTACTTTATTTCTTAAAAATATATATTTTTTTGAAACCCCCCTCACATCGGCATGAAATGGTACAGTCCCCCCGAATCACGTCTCCTCTGGTTGAAGGCAACACAGAGCTGGAGCAGGCCGACTCCCCAGTCAGGACCTCCGTGTTTGTCCCTGTCAGCTCTGGTGAAGCTGCATAACCGTCGGCGTCACTTCTCTCCAGGACCTCGCTAACAACACACGTGCATCCATTATCAGAGAGTTAAAGTGCCCATGACTCCATATTTAAATCACTTTATATTAAACAGGTGTAATCTTTGATGCCTCTAGATTAGCGTTGCACCATTATAACTCAAAATACACTGTAATTATTTCCTAACGAGCAACTCAGAGATCAGAAGAATGCGCCGCCTTCCGGTTCTGCTGGGTTTCTCCTTATTTGGCAGCCTGACACTTCTGCTGCAGTAGGGGGCAGTGCCTGCCGTCGCGTGAAAGAGAAACGAAAGTGAAACTTAAACACTACATGGTCTATGGCAGGGGTCACTAACAGGCGGACCGCGGTCCGGATCCGGACCCAGAGCCGGCTCTGTCTGGACCCAGCAAATCCAGACCCGGTCCCTGGTCCTTAAGGAGTAGGCGTGTCCGAGGAGACACGCGAGCGCTAATGAGCAGGTTTGTCGCTCACTCGGAACCCACGGAACTCGCCCTCCCCCTGCGTACATGATTCGGAACTCAGTCCCGGACCGGAGTCCTGGAGGCAAAGCCGAGCGCCAAGCGAGTGGCGCACCGCGGCAACTCCTTTAGTTCGCTACCCCTACACCACGGTCGGGCAGCCCCTCTCGCAGCTTCAGAAAGATCTACTGCTGCAGAAAGGCACGCCACGCCCACTAGTGATGTGCGGGTCAGGGCTTTTATTGACCCGCGGGTCCTGCACATTTGAAAACTTCTAACCCGCCCCAAACCGCCCCGCATCGCTGCGTCTATTTTTAGAACCCGCCCCGACCCTACCCGTCTCATTAAAAACATGTTATAATGACTGAAAGCCTTTTATTTAGTCTGACGTCTCCAAAATAAAAGTTTTTTTTACCTTCTCTAAAACGTGCTCATGCAAAATTTCTTGAGTACATAATTTCTCCCGTTTTCTTTTATAAATTCTAAAGTTTGCGGAGAAAGTGACTCCCTTTCTGACCCGTTTTAAAAAAAATTAATTTTATATAAAATATAACAAATTATTAACATATATATTTATTTTATAAGTTCTATAAATGAGGCCACAGTGGTCGCAGAGCGAGAACCGGACGTCTCTCATCCAGGGGCGTGGCTACGGGTGGGCCTGGGCCGGCCTGGGCCCATCCACTGTGTACCTGGGCCCACCCGATCAAATGGCTTCCTCAACAAAATTATATATATTTGTTTTATTTTTGAGGGATTTCATTTAAGTAATGATTAAATGAAATAGAACAGAGTAAATTTGACATCAATAGCATGAATGTGTTGTGGTGATTTCATAACTATTACATCATTTGTAAGTCTTGCTCTCATTGGCTATTTTGAATAATTTCGGAACTCTCCAGACAAGATACGGTAACAGCGCAACTGTGCGTATACTGCTGTGACTTGTAGTGCCAACCAAAGCATTTAAGAAACGGCAAAACAAATCTTCATTTCTAAATGTTTCAAAAAACAAAAAGTGGAGGACCTGTCCTGTGTTACAGGTTTAATGTGCTTAGATGTTTTGTTCAAAGATCTTTCTGTTGGTTTCTGACAGGTTCCTCTCTTCTGCAGTTCACATTTTGCAGCCTTGTACTTTCGCGGAATGTTTTGTGCAAATTTGCATGCTTTAAACTTTTTTTACAGCGCAGTGTTCATGCATCCTGACGATCTCCTCCGCTCCATGGAGCGGAGCGCAGTGCGTCCTGACTCCCTTTTGCGCGCCGCGCGCTGACCAAGACTCTGGATCAGTAGCGGCGCTACTGCGCCCTTATGCCCCCTTCCCTTTACAAGCTTCTTTTCTGCAGCAAGGTGGGAATGAAAATCTACACTTTTACAAGTAGAAAATATGTTTTTAACTGATTGACAGACTGTAGAATCAGAACCATGGAGCAGCATGATGTCTCCAAACGGTGCGCTCTGCGCTCCTCTCTTTTTCCTCTCTCTCTCTCTCTCTCTCTGTGTCCAACCTGAAATAATTAACGTATTTGACCCGACGGCTCGGGCTGAAATTGAGACCTCTAGTGATAAACACAGAGCAGCTCTCAGATCACTTCTCTCAGCATCAGCTGTGTTTTTTTTTTTTTTAACCGCAACGAGCAGGTGTCCGTCAGACGCGATCAGAAACATCAATGAAGTTATTTATTCAGCCGTTCTGATGGTCAGGTTGTGTTTAAACAAGATCAGTGTGATGATGTTAACGCCTGTCTGAGAGAAGTGTATAAAGTTTGTAGTGAGGGGTTTTACAGCTTTAAAACTTCTGGAATAATTGTAAAAATATAAAACTGGTACTTGGCGGATTTGCGAGTTATTTTTAGAACGTAGCTCCCAGAATAAATGAGGGATCACTGTATAGACACAGATCTGCTTAAACAAAAATGACAATTACAAATACACTTATTTTCAATTACATTTTTGGGCCCACCCATTTTTTATTAGGCCCGGCCGAAAATCTATTTTTGGCTACGCTACTGCTCTCATCCTGTCATTACAGCTGCAGACGCTCTCTGTCAGTGTGCACAGACACACACAATAACGGAAAATTTAGCTGGAGGGATGTATTTCTTGGCTGATCTGGGAGCGCCTGTGTGCATCGCACACAACACCCTCACCCGCTGCAGAATTCTTCAAATTGGTTAAAGGACTTGGAAAGAGCTCGCCTCGCGCACTCATGCACCGGGCAGAGATGCTGGAGAGGTGAAGAAAGGAGGAGAGGAGAAGAAGCTCAGAGCAGGTAGATGAGCAATGATCCAGGCCATTGTCAGTAATAAGAATAAGTTCATTCTGGTCAAAAACTGGACCATAGTGTCAAAATAATGTCGACTTTTCTGCATCTGAGCAGCAGAAGAAAAAAACAGACCATTTTTCTCAAAAATTTACTTCAACCACAAACTAATTAATGGGGATCTTGTGCTCAGAGAATATATGTTTAAAGTGCCTGTGACTCCATATTTAAATCACTTTATATTAAACAGGTGTAATCTTTGATGCCTCTAGATTAGCGTTGCACCATTATAACTCAAAATACGCTGTAATTATTTCCTAACAAGCAACTCAGAGATCAAAAGAAAGCGCCGCCTTCCGGTTCTGCTGGGTTTCTCCTTATTTGGCAGCCTGACACTTCTGCTGCAGCAGGGGGCAGTGTTGTCACGTGAAAGAGAAACGAAAGTGAAACTAAACACTACACGGTCTATGGGCAATGGCGGCGGCACTGCCTCGCTCCAGTTGTCGTGAACGTGCATGTGGGAGGAGAATTGACCATATAAGCAAGTCCGGATCACTATGACCTCATAGCGGGCTGGAGTGAAAAAAACAGTTTGAAACCTGGGTCTGAAATCTGGAAGAGCTTCTCACTGGCTGTACTAGGAGACAGATGGACGCCGTTTTTTGCTCTTTCTGGCATGTTTAAGGTGAGAACTCAACGTTGCAACATGATAGATAAGTCAGAAAACATGGAAACCGATGTCATGGGCACTTTAAGTATTTGATATATATATATAAATAGGTGCGTTCGAGATGAGCCAGTTCTGCGCAGATTCGATCACCGGTGATCGGCGCCCATTGCATGCCGGTTAGATTTCTGTCCGACTTGACGCCGACTTGCTCTGATGTCATGCCTACGTAGGCAACGATAACCTCGTGAGATCAAGGCGGACGCAGACTTTGGAGCAAGGCGCTGCAGTTGCTCTCCACCGGCTGCAAAACCGAGAGCATGATGGGAAACGCCTGGCTCTCACCTGATCTCAGATCTGATTGGTTCACGTTTTGATCCAAACATCCTGTTGCAAAATGCGAAATGTTATTTGTTTAAATATATATTGTAAATTCATGCCACGTTGATGATGTCAACTATAAAGGCCACAATGAGAAATGTGATTTGTTTCAAAGAGTTTTCAGTAGGAACTGTTTCTATTTTCTATAAAGTTCTAATAAAACTGTCTGATTTTTATAATCAGATCATTTAGTACAGAGCAGTATCTTGTTTACTTTCTTTGACTGATCTGATCTATCTAGATATATGTCTATTATTTAGTTTGCTTTACTTTATATTGTTCACTCTTGAATTTGTTTTGAAATACTTTGAACTTCAAATAAAGATTTTGGAAAAAACGGAAAGTCATCTGCTATTACGGACATTAACGCGATATCTTCAGCCATATCATCACCTACGAGCTACATTTAGGAAAATCTGTCCGACTTAAAAGCAGACTTTTGGTCGCGCCCCCTGCTGCGTCCGCCTGCTCTCGTCTGTTCTCCAGGCGAGGCGCAGTTCATCTCGAACAAGCCCAATAATTATCTGTCTGTCTGCCTGAATATATATAAAAATAATTATCTATCCATCCATCTATCTCCAAATAATTATTTATATATAAAAATACACACAGTGTGTGTGTGTGTGTGTAAGCAGGTTAAGTTGTATGGAAAGCCGTTTTAGTCAAATTAAAATAAATAAATAAATAAATACTGTTATAAAGAAATAATTAATAAATACTTCATGAAATAAATAAATATTCCCCTTAATTAAATAAAATAATGCTGTTACTGATACATAATTAATATATATTCCATTAAATAAATTAATGTCCTCTTGAAATAAAAAAATGTTTCTGAAAATAATATGTGACACTTTTATTTTGTAAAGCTATTTTATTTATTTCAGGGACTTTTACTTTGTAACTCCGTTTTATTTTTTTTCCCAACTCCTTCTACATTTCTTGCTGCTTTTACATTTCTTAAGACACTTTTGACTGAGGGGGCGGAGTTTTCTCTGTGAGACGGGCCAGCCTCCTCCCTCCTTCTCCCGGTTGCAGCGAGCTGCGTGTGACTCCTGGACTTTCAGCGTAAACAAACAGAAACGTGCTTTCAGTGGCCCGGTTACTCACCGGTAAACATTAACGGGACTTTTAATTTGACCTCTCAACGTACTTTTAAACTAATTGAGGTGCATAACGGAACGTTTTTGGAACTTTTTCCGATGTTACTATGAGAAGAACAGAGCATGCTGCCTTGTGCTAACAGCAGACCGTGGTCACAACACCAGCAGTCCTGGGATGACTAATCTACACTGAAGGTAAAAACTAACTTCAAGTCTTGTAAAAGTTTGAATTACCCCACTAGCCTTCACCTTATTTACGGTAGTTTTAGATTAACTCTCAGAAATGACTCCTTTTTCACACTGGGTGGATTTTGTTACCTTGCCAGGTAGAGGAGACTGGTGTTTTAGCCAGCTAGCTCTGTAAAGAAGGCCTACAATTAAACTGAATGAAGCTTCAAGTGTTTGTTCTTTTATTTCAGAGACACAGACTTCTGACATCTAAGGCTCCACCGACCAGTCAAATGGCACCAAAAAGTGAGTGTTTTTGTTCAACTGTGCACTTTATTAATAAGAACATGTCTTTTTACATTCCCACAGTGCAATTCTTTCCTGCTGCTGTGTTTTTATTTTTAACTTGTCTGCACTTGTAAGGAGACCTTAATAAATTTTATTTATTTACAGACACACCTGGTGTTGTGATAAACTATAAGCTAACACCGTTTTTATTTACAGATGTTGCAGCGTCTCTCCTGTGATCTGGGTCCATCCAAGAAGTGAAGAACAGTGGTTCTGCCAACTTTCTCCAACCATCAGTGGGCAGAGAACATCCAGATGTCACATGAAATGTTTCTTTCTCTGTAGACAAGTTCCACTATGGAAGAAATATAGTATCATCAGAATTCAACCATTTTTAGACATTGAATTTGTAACACTGAATTTTTATCATGTTCAATTATATGTCTGAAAATTTTCTTACTCCAAATTTCCCTGCAAAAATATTCACCTGCAAAAAATTCAACGTCCAATATTCAACTGCAAAAATTCACCTGCCAAAAATTCACCATCAAATATTCAACTGCAAAAGATTCACCTGCAAAAATTCACTTTCAAAAATTCACCATCATAAATTCGCTATAAAAAAATTCACTTTCAAAAATTCACCATCATAAATTCACCTGCAAAAATTCACCTGCAAAAATTCGCCTGCAAAAGTGATGAACTTAAATGACCCAAGCCAGAGCAATCAGCACTAGATCGAATCGAGCGGCTCTCAGCCAATCAAATTACGCTCGTTTGATCACATGACACCGTTAGCCAGCCAGTCTCCTAAACAGAGATGTTTAAATGTGAAGTGATTAAGTGATTAAAATTAAAGGTATGGCTTGACGTCATGAAGGAGAGGAGATTTTTAAACCTGCTCGGTAACGATAGCCTCGCCTCACGACATGAACGTGCAGCTAGCCAGCTACAGCTAGTAAACAGCAGAGCTCACCTGCTGTTTGCAATGGGAGTTTTCTGAGGTAAGAATGTTGTTTTGAACCCAAACATTGGTTATTTACTGTTTACAAAAGTCATTTGATAAAGAATATATATGAATATATTCCAAAAAGAGGTTAAATAAAGGCAACTGGACTTATTTCTTGCTTACTTGTTGCTTATTTATTGCTTACTTATTTACTTATAAATAGGTCCAGTTGCCTTTATTCAAACCCTTTTTGGATAACCATGACGTTGATGACTGAGAACCTTCACCAGCATATATGAATATATATTTTAAACAGACCAGTTCCAGTTGACATAACCCATATTATCAATAAACCCACTACTATCAAACTGTTCGCATTTTATTGAGTCACTAGCCTATTTTAGAGTTAGCTTCATGGAATAGTTTACATTTATTACTAATTTTGCCTATTAGTTTACATTATTGTGTCATTCAGGGAGGGATGAATGTACATCATGGCATAGAAGTGATTCAGGCACAAATCCTGAATAAACTCTACATTCTGTTTTGTCCTCTATAGTCCTGGTTGCTTCCAGAGCTTTTCTGTTTACTATTTTAGGCCTAATTTGGATTACATGTGAACCTGATGTCTTTGTCCAATTCTATTTAAATGCAAGACTATTGTTAAAATATTTGTGTTTTATTCTAACACTATTTAGATTTACATGAACACTCAGTATTGTTGCTGTAATGGATCTCTTTTCACTTTTATCTCAACACATACAGAACCTGAACCCTCAGCAGGCTATTGATGTTCTAACCAGGATGCTGGACCCAGACCCTGGTGTTCTGTGATGTTCTGACCAGGATGCTGGACCCAGACCCTGGTGTTCTGTGATGTTCTGACCAGGATGCTGGACCCAGACCCTGGTGTTCTGTGATGTTCTAACCAGGATGCTGGACCCAGACCCTGGTGTTCTGTCCTCTCTGGTCCTCCTGCTACAACATCCCATCAACCTTCATGGTCTGCATGTTCCCGCTGTAGAGATGTGCCAACAGTCTCCCCAGACAAACCTTTCTACTGTCATACACCTGGAGGAGTTTCTTACAAAACAGGGTTCATCACCTGACCAGGACACTGGTTCACCATGCTTCTTACAATCTGTAGCACAGCAAGCAGGCCACAGGGTTGTAATCCTAATTTGTCTGGAGAAAGAGACAAATCCCTCGACCCCAATGGGAATTACACAGGATTTATTACCAGATGATCGTAATTAATATCTGTATATAACAAATATTTTACTTGATTGTGTGTTAGTGTTTTTGATGCAAGGAATATAACATTTTAGTTTGATATGTTCAATGTTTTATAATAAATTATCATAAAACCTAACCTCTGTAAACTGGATAAATGTGAAACTCCTCCTGCAGGACAACAGAATCTTCAACTTCTACCTCAAACATTTTTTATACATCTATAAATAATTAGCATAGATTTTTACAAAGTTTGTATTTTTAAAAATCTAGTTAGAAAAGAATTATAAAGTTGTCATAATGAGTGGTTTTACTGGACCCTGGAGCGAACACAAGCACAAGCAGAGATAAGTCAAAGAATGTTTATTAAAATAAGTAGGTGGTACTGGAACCCAGGAGGAACAGGAGACGGGACCAGCAGGTTTCTAGGGAGAGAGAATCAGAGGGTTAGTGGTGAATGAGAATTTAAAATGTTCAGAGGAAGGAGGGAGGCTTACTGGGTCCTCAGGAGAAATGGAGCTGGGGAGAGTACTGGTCAGTCGAGGTGGTCAGACTGGAGGGAGGATCTGAAGATGTCCTGGAGTAGAGGCAGGCAGGGAATGGGCAGGACCGAAGTGGTGGTGACCAGAGTCCAGAAGTTAGCGAGGAGGGTGAACGACAGCCATGCAGAGTTTTCTAGAGGAAGGACAGCACAAGAGATGAGAACATGTACCGAGAACATGTAGAGAGCAGTATGGGTTAGTAGTAGGCCTGATTTACTACAGAAATAGTGGAACTGTCTGGCCGTCCAGTAGGAGACCCGCCCCTCTTAGGCTCCTCTGTTGATAAAGTACAGCAGGTGGGTTCTGAATGCAGCACCCTGTCTCCATGAGCTGTCAGGAGCAGAAGTGGACACGACAAAACAGAATGTTTATTTTTTTGTTTAGCTGCACCCAAAACCTACTTCTGCTGCAAAGTTTGACCTGTTAATTTAGAAGTGTATTGATATGTGGAAGAAAAAAATACAGATTTTTTTGTTTACCATCACTACGAGCCTGTTGATGTTGTAGCAGTTGCAGTATAGATTCCAGACTCCAGACAGTAAACCATAATAATGTAGATCCTCAGGCCTAGGCTCATACCGTCAATGAAGCCCTGTTGCTTGTCAAGCATTGGCTGACTCATGGTTTGAAGATCTGTGATGTATGAGTCGTCTTGTGCTAGCTGAAAAAAGGCAAAAAGAATTTAGTCTGTGACACTAGACACATTTTATAACAATCTGAATATTTACACAGTTTAGAAATATGTTATACTCCTTATAAATGTTAATTTGAAATTACACACAAAAAACCTAATAAAATACTAAATCCTTTTTTTATTTTCTCTGATCAATGTGACACTCACATATAAATACTACTTTCTAGTTACAGATGTGAAAATCCCTCAGTTGGAGCTTGACCTTTCTCCGTCATCACCTCCAAATCATCATCCCTATTGAAAATAAAAAAACAAATATGATTAAGTTCAATAGATCTTTTTTTCATATGAATTCACAATATTAGACATTTTTTTTATTGATCTACATTTTCCAATTTTCATAAAATCTTCACCCAATCCACCACTAGCTTTTAACAAACAGGCAAAACTATCTCCTTGGTGGAGGTTTCAGGCAGCTTCTTACCTTTCAGACGATTCTTGTGAATGCTAAACAGCTGTACTGGTGTTGGAGCTGTAAACAAGTGGTGTTTCAGTGGTGTTGATGTTCCAAATATGGACTGATTACTGTTAAAAACAAAGTCAAAATTAAAATAAAAAGTAGCATTCATCACAGGCTAAACAAATAAATAAAACAGAGCCACTACAACAGCCATCTCTTATTTTACACAACTATGTAATTGTAATATGTTGAAATCAAGGTCTGAAAAACTAATAACAATAAAAACAATTCACTGTAACATGAAGATCATACTTAGCACATATTTTTATAGTTTCCTGCTCAGACACACATTTTTCTAACTGGTGAATGAACTCTTCAGCCATCATTGAGTTCAACACAAGCTACTAATCAATCACTTTAACAATTCAACAGTTTACAAGCAGGGAAACTTCAAAAAACGACCTTATTTTGGCACTAGCTAAATACAGCTACAATACAGCCTTTTTTTTCTCGATATTCCTGCTCAGATCCAACTATTTGTAACTGCTAAATCATCTCCACAACCTTGATAGGGTTATACAAGAGCTGCTAATCATTTACTTTAATCTAATATGCAGCTCTCAAACGTGTAAACACAGAAAAACGGAAGTGCTAAAAAATCACTAACAATTTAGCTGTAGGCTAACAGCTCAAAACAATAGGCTGTTATGGTTAAAACACTAAATGATACAGTAAAACGCCACACTAATCATTAGCCCCAAACACACAAAAGCTAATGTCCCCTTCCTTCAACCAATATGTTTTGTTTATTGACATTAGCTACGTCGAGAGGGCATTCAAGCCACAGCTAAATGAGCTAATGGTAAAATAAACATAATGACCGTATCTGCTCTATTACAATTCTCCAGTAAAATTCTCTAAAATAAAATCTATTAACTAGTATTTACCTGTCCAAAAGAAACTTTGTAAACTCTTCATCGGCAGTCATTTAGGCGCTCCGAGATTCAAAACAACTGCCTCTGCAGACAGGTAGGGCAGGGGAGGAGCGGAAATTGTCTTTGGGTCAAATGTTTTCCTCAGTTTGAGTACATGGTAAAATAAAAGCAAAATGAATGGGATTTTAAGTAGGACTAGGCGTTGTGTAATTATCTCTATTTAGGAGAAAAACAATAACATTTAAACATCTCTGTTTAGGAGACACGCCACTGGCTAACGGTGTCATGTGATCAAACTAGCGTAATTTGATTGGCTGAGAGCCGCTCGATTCAATCTAGTGCTGATTGCTCTGGCTTGGGTCATTTAAGTTCATCACTTTTGCAGGTGAATTTATGATGGTGAATTTTTGAAAGTGAATTTTTTATAGCGAATTTTTGAAGGTGAATTTTTTTATGGCGAACTTATGATGGTGAATTTTTGAAAGTGAATTTTTGCAGGTGAATCTTTTGCAGTTGAATATTTGATGGTGAATTTTTGGCAGGTGAATTTTTGCAGTTGAATATTTGATGTTGAATTTTTTGCAGGTGAATTTTTGCAGGGAAATTTGGAGTAAGAAAAATTTCAGACACATAATTGAACATGATAAAAATTCAGTGTTAAAAATTCAATGTCTAAAAATGGTTGAATTCTGATGATACTATATTTCTTCCATATTCCACCAGCATTGAAGAAGCAGGATGCAACTTTTCTCTTGTGTGTCCCTCTAGTAACAGTTACTATAGCAGTCTGGAAACCAGCAACTAACAGACTACAGGAGTTGTTCACCTGTTGCTGTGTTATTCATCTAATAAAAACTGAAAGAATAAAAGGTTTTGTATTATCTTTATTAGAACACAATACATTAAAAAATAATCCAAAACACAAATTAGATGTCACAACCAGAATATAAAAATTAGCAGTAAAAAATGGAACTGCAAACTGAAAATGTGCAAAGGCGTGCAAAGTTATTACATGTGTAAAGTTAAATATCCAAACCAGCATGAATTTTTTAGTCTATATTCAGCTCAGACGTTGCTCCAGCTGGGATTTTGACAGCATTTATAAAAAGATGTCCAGAATGCCTGTTTGAAATGCTGTGTTCTGCTATCTGACCGCTGGACAAAGTGGTCAATCTGATGTTCCTGCTCCGAGATCATCATAGAGACCAGTTCCAGGTGCTCTGGTCTTTCTCCTGTTCTCAGTCTGCTGAAAGAACTCCAAGTCTTCCCTCAGACGTTTTCCTGTCAAGAAAAAAATATATAAATATGTGTAAAGGAAAATATAACCTCATGACTACTTAAACACTTATCTCCAGTACACTGAACATTTGAGAAAGAAATTTATGCAAAAAGATCAACATAAAGGCCCAAAGCAGCACTATACAGTGAGTAGCATTATGATCAAATTAAAATAATGAAGCATTGCACATGGATAATGGCTGATATTGCTTTGTGACATTACTATGACTTTAACACTACATTATGCTGTACAGTGATTATTTACAACTTGAGGAATTGCACTGTGGGAATGTAAAAAGCCATGTTCTTATTAATAAAGTGCACAGATGAACAAAAAAATTCACTTTGGTGCCATTTGACTGGTCGGTGGAGCCTTAGATGTCAGAAGTCTGTGTCTCTGAAATAAAAGAACAAACACTTGAGGCTTCATTCAGTTTAATTGTAGGCCTTCTTTACAGAGCTAGCTGGCTAAAACACCAGTCTCCTCTTTACCTGGCCAGGTAACAAAATCCACCCAGTGTGAAAAAGGAGTCATGCTACTGACTAGCCTGTTAGCTCACATAGCATAACAAGCCGACTGAACACACACGTTTTTGAGAGAGTTAATCTAAAACTACTGTAAATAAGGTGAAGGCTAGCGGGGTAATTCAAACTTTTACAAGACTTGAAGTTAGTTTTTACCTTCAGTGTAGATAGACCCTGTGCACGTTAGCATATGCTACTTCCGGTGGGAAGACTCCTGTACAGTGCGTTATTTCCAGTTTGATATTCTCGCCTGGTCGCACCCTATTTACGGTCTTGTATTCCCGAAGAAGTCGACAAAATGAGTGGACTAAGCGGCGATTTAAATTTTTCTAGATGTCTAGGGCATTTGCCTAATATTTCTGTTGATGATGTTCACCGACTTGTTGATAGTTTTTCCCTGCGCCAAAGAGCAAACGAGAGAAAGGCTTCACATTTTATATTTCGCAGGATTTATCTAATTTTGAAGGTAAGTCACAACCCTCCCCATCGTCAATACTTATAGTTTGAGACCCGTACCAACGTAAATTATTTGTGTATATGCTGTGGCTTTTTTATGGTTTGTTTACATGCTGTGTAATCCTCCGCTGACGGTCGCGGTTTGGAGAACCGAATAGGAATGGGAATAGGAACCGAGCTGCAGATCGGTCGGTTCCTATTCGATTGATCTAACACCGGGCCCATTTAGCACATAAATCCATAGGATTAGACACTAAATTAGTCCATCAGCCAGTCATCATATAGAAATAAAAACTCTCCGGAGTGGAGCGCAGTGCAGCAGCAGCTGAGGCACAGCTCTGTGCGCTTTGCGGGACTCTGTATAATATTAACGTTCATTATGATTTCATGAGAGAGAGATGAGGTGTTCACAACCTTCCCCATCATAAATCCTAATATATAGCAGGGGTCCCGTTAACTGGAAATTTCCCGTATTTAACTGTTTTTTTTTACTTTGATGGAAAGATCTGAATGGCGCCGGTCATTCTGACAGGTTTGCGCACGAGCCTGCCCGTCCATACCGTCATAGGAAATCACTGAATTGTCCCCACTAATAATTCGAACCAAGGATGCAGAAATAGTGCAGCATCTCCACCAACCAATACCTGCAGCCCAGACTGAGGTTCTGTGCTGCTGAGCGCAGACCTGTGATCCAGATGTCCTGCGCTCTGCAGCAGAAGAACACTGGTCCACCATCAGGTGTCAGACCTGATCTGCTCAAACGCCCCTTTGCAATCCGGTGCTCAGTGCACGATCAGATATGGATTAACTACACTTCCTGTTGTAATGCTCTCTCAGAGTAGCGTACATAGGCTGTGGAGGCTTGTTGACAGGCAAAATCTGCTCCGCAAGCTGCGCGCACATAGAACTGGACTCCAAACGCGAGGAGGTCCGCATTAAACAGCAGCGCCAGGTTCCCCCCCCCCAGTATCTCAATGAAAAAAATTTGAACCCCTCATCCCTCTCTCACTGTCTCTCATGATCTCATAATGAACATTAATATTCTGTAATCAGAGTCCCGTGGAGCGCACAGAGCTGCACCTCGCTGCGAGGCGCTCGACTCCAAACGGAGTTTTTAGAAATGTCTATAGGATGACTGGCTGATCGACTAATTTAGTGTCTAATCCTATGGATTTATGTGCTAAATGGGCCCGGTGTTTGAGTAACAATGCTACTGAAAATGTAATTATTATAATTTTTAAAATTAATAAGTGACGGATAAAAATAGATTATGACCGGATTTTTTAAACCCTGTCAGTCAAAATGACGGAAAACCAAAAAGTCTAGCGCGACCTCTGATATACAACGACCTTTTTTAACCCGATCCTTTCCTTTTCGTAATTTGGACATAATTCTGTAGTCCATCTTCGCAGTAAGGATTTACCGTCAAATACAGCTACAGGAAAAGAAAGACAGTACATCCGGTCTCAAACCCGGAAGTTAGCATTTTCTCGTGCACAGGGTCTATTAGAGTCATCCCAGGACTGCTGGTGTTGTGACCACGGTCTGCTGTTAGCACAAGGCAGCATGCTCTGTTCTTCTCATAGTAACATCGGAAAAAGTTCCAAAAACATTCCGTTATGCACCTCAATTAGTTTAAAAGTACGTTGAGAGGTCAAATTAAAAGTCCCGTTAATGTTTACCGGTGAGTAACCGGGCCACTGAAAGCACGTTTCTGTTTGTTTACGCTGAAAGTCCAGGAGTCACACGCAGCTCGCTGAAACCGGGAGAAGGAGGGAGGAGGCTGGCCCGTCTCACAGAGAAAACTCCGCCCCCTCAGTCAAAAGTGTCTTAAAAAATGTAAAAGCAGCAAGAAATGTAGAAGGATTTGGGAAAAAAAACGGAGTTACAAAATAAAAGTCCCTGAAATAAATAAAATAGCTTTACAAAATAAAAGTGTCACAAAATAAAAGACCATTATGAAATAAATAAATACATAAATAAATAAATACGGAAATAAATACAGAAATAAAAAAATACAAAATAAATAAAATAAAGAAATAAACTAAACTGACTGAGAAAAAACTCTTAATGATATATTATTTTCAGAAACATTTTTTTATTTCAAGAGGACATTAATTTATTTAATGGAATATATATTAATTATGTATCAGTAACAGCATTATTTTATTTATTTAAGGGGAATATTTATTTATTTCATGAAGTATTTATTAATTATTTTTTATAACATTATTTATTTATTTATTTTGTAAATAAAAAACATGTTTTGTGTCAGAGCCTGACACAAGCTGAGAGCACTGATTTCTGACTTTCAGAGGTAATCTTTTGAAATTACAATCAATTCATTTAGAACAGTTCAAAATACCATGTAATCTCAGGATCATGCTTATTTTGGGCTTTTAGACTGTTTTCAGACACAAAAGTTGGAAAAAGTACTGTTTCCTCAAAAATGCTTGTTTTCGAGTTACAGCACTGAATCAGCTTAGTAACCACCTGGCAACACAGAATAGAGCCTGACACAAGCTGTGAGCACTGATTTCTGACTTTCAGAGGTATTCTTTTGAAATTACACTCAATTTATTTAGAACAGTTCAAAATACCATGTATTCTTAGGATCATGCTTATTTTGTGCTTTTAGACTGTTTTCAGACACAAAGGTTGAAAAAAGTACTGTTTCCACAAAACTACTTGTTTCTCTTAGTACAGCACAGAATCAGCTTAGTAACGACCTGGCAACACAGAATAGAGCCTGACACAAGCTGTGAGCACTGATTTCTGACTTGCAGAGATATTTTTTTTGAAATTACACTCACTTCATTTAGAACAGTTAAAAATACCATGTATTCTTAGGATCATGCTTATTTTTGGCTTTTAGACTGTTTTAGGACACAATTATTGAAGATTGTACTGTTTCCACCAAAACACTTGTTTCTTATAGTACAGCACAGAATAAGCTTAGTAACCACCTGGCAACACAGAATAGAGCCTCAGACAAGCTGTGAGCACTGATTTCTGACTTTCAGAGGTATTGTTTTGAAATTACACTCAATTCATTTAGAACAGTTCAAAATACCATGTATTCTTAGGATCATGCTTATTTTGTGCTTTTAGACTGTTTTCAGACACAAAGGTTGAAAAAAGTACTCTTTCCACAAAACTACTTGTTTCTCTTAGTACAGCACAGAATCAGCTTAGTAACCACCTGGCAAAACAGAATAGAGCCTGACACAAGCTGTGAGCACTGATTTCTGACTTTCAGAGGTATTCTTTTGAAATTACACTCAATTCATTTAGAACAGTTCAAAATACCATGTATTCTTAGGATCATGCTTATTTTGTGCTTTTAGACTGTTTTCAGACACAAAGGTTGAAAAAAATACTGTTTCCACAAAACTACTTGTTTCTCTTAGTACAGCACAGAATCAGCTTAGTAACCACCTGGCAACACAGAATAGAGCCTCAGACAAGCTGTGAGCACTGATTTCTGACTTTAAGAGGTAATCTTTTGAAATTACACTCAATTCATTTAGAACAGTTCAAAATACCATGTATTCTTAAGATCATGCTTATTTTGGGCTTTTAGACTGTTTTCAGACACAATTATTGAAGATAGTACTGTTTCCACCAAAACACTTGTTTCTCTTAGTACAGCACAGAATCAGCTTAGTAACCAACTGGCAACACAGAATAGAGCCTGAGACAAGCTGTGACTACTGATTTCTGACTTGCAGAGGTATTCTTTTGAAATTACACTCAATTCATTTAGAACAGTTCAAAATACCATGTATTCTTAGGATCATGCTTATTTTGGGCTTTTAGACTGTTTTCAGACACAATTATTGAAGATAGTACTGTTTCCACCAAAACACTTGTTTCTCTTAGTACAGCACAGAATCAGCTTAGTAACCACCTGGCAACACAGAATAGAGCCTCAGACAAGCTGTGACTACTGATTTCTGACTTGCAGAGGTATTCTTTTGAAATTACACTCAATTCATTTAGAACAGTTCAAAATACCATGTATTCTTAGGATCATGCTTATTTTGGGCTTTTAGACTGTTTTCAGACACAATTATTGAAGATAGTACTGTTTCCACCAAAACACTTGTTTCTCTTAGTACAGCACAGAATCAGCTTAGTAACCAACTGGCAACACAGAATAGAGCCTCAGACAAGCTGTGAGTACTGATTTCTGACTTGCAGAGGTATTCTTTTGAAATTACACTCAATTCATTTAGAACAGTTCAAAATACCATGTGTTCTTAGGATCATGCTTATTTTGTGCTTTTAGACTGTTTTCAGACACAAAGGTTGAAAAAAATACTGTTTCCACAAAACTACTTGTTTCTCTTAGTACAGCACAGAATAAGCTTATTAACCACCTGGCAACACAGAATAGAGCCTCAGACAAGCTGTGAGCACTGATTTCTGACTTTAAGAGGTAATCTTTTGAAATTACCCTCAATTCATTTAGAACAGTTAAAAATACCATGTATTCTTAGGATCATGCTTATTTTGTGCTTTTAGACTGTTTTCAGACACAAAGGTTGAAAAAAGTACTGTTTCCACAAAACTACTTGTTTCTCTTAGTACAGCACAGAATCAGCTTATTAACCACCTGGCAACACAGAATAGAGCCTCAGACAAGCTGTGAGCACTGATTTCTGACTTTAAGAGGTAATCTTTTGAAATTACACTCAATTCATTTAGAACAGTTCAAAATACCATGTATTCTTAAGATCATGCTTATTTTGGGCTTTTAGACTGTTTTCAGACACAATTATTGAAGATAGTACTGTTTCCACCAAAACACTTGTTTCTCTTAGTACAGCACAGAATCAGCTTAGTAACCAACTGGCAACACAGAATAGAGCCTCAGACAAGCTGTGAGCACTGATTTCTGACTTTCAGAGGTATTCTTTTGAAATTACACTCAATTCATTTAGAACAGTTAAAAATACCATGTATTCTTAGGATCATGCTTATTTTGGGCTTTTAGACTGTTTTCAGACACAATTATTGAAGATAGTACTGTTTCCACAAAACTACTTGTTTCTCTTAGTACAGCACAGAATCAGCTTAGTAACCACCTGGCAACACAGAATAGAGCCTGACACAAGCTGTGAGCACTGATTTCTGACTTTCAGAGGTAATCTTTTGAAATTACACTCAATTCATTTAGAACAGTTCAAAATACCATGTATTCTTAGGATCATGCTTATTTTGGGCTTTTAGACTGTTTTCAGACACAATTATTGAAGATAGTACTGTTTCCACAAAAATACTTGTTTCTCTTAGTACAGCACAGAATCAGCTTAGTAACCACCTGGCAACACAGAATAGAGC
>SSNR01001160.1:0-25576 GCA_006937965.1 Callopanchax toddi
TTTTCCATGTTTCTCCATATCCAGCTACATGTTCAGTCTGATTTCTTAGCATCAAAGGGGGATCAATAATGAATTTCGTGTTGCTGCATGCATTCACTGTGATGATGTGCTGCTTTTATGGACCCTTTCTCATCACAGCAGGTCTGGCTGCAAGGTGCAGGCTGCACCCCCAAATCACAGAAAACCACCACCCAATCAGAGTGCACGCAGCTTATTAATTAAAATATAAAGAAAGGTTTTCACTTACATTCATTGGACCCGGTCAACTCTGGATGTGCGCTCTGGATCTCACCCCCCACCCACCCCTGAAGCCTGATTAGTATGCAAACGGGTTCCCAGTCTCCCCCAATCTGCCAGGACAGAATCTTGAATGGAGCTGAGCTGTCCAGCTATGTGTTTTTGTTGTTTTATTCCAAAAAATTGAATTAAAAAAAAAACAGCTGTTCCAATCCCAGCAGCTGTTTAATCCGGTTAAACAGCTGGTTTCCACCGGATCAGGTGAGCGCCTTTTGGATCAGCTGGATCCTCCTGATCCGCAGAAGAAAAATGATCAAATAAAAAAGGGGGGGGGGATCCGATCCTCCTGCTGCATAGACCGAAGTCTCGCTTCTCCTCTCAGCATCCAGTCAGTCAGCCGCGGTGTGACGGAGCCGCTTCAGGGGAACCTCTCAAACTGAAAGCCGACTCCACAGCCTGACTGCCACAAGGCCCAGCCCCCTGCTCCTCTCCTCTCCATCCCCTCATCCTCCCCCTCCGTTTACCGACTGCTAATTTATTCGGGTAGCCACACACAAAAGAGGGGACCGAGCAGAAGGAGGCTGTTGAACAGAGACTGGAGAGAAGACTTTGGTGCCCCCCAGCTCCGCTCGGTGGTAGTAGTCTTTCTGGAGACAAAGGAGAGCCTCAGCACAATCAAAGCTCCTAGTAGTTATTAGTGCATGTGTGTCTATTCGATTAGCAAAAAATGTCTCCTGAAGAATTGAATGGGTGTCATCTCTGGAGCTGCAGCCAAAAGTTCTGAGGACGACACAAAAGTGATGGTTTCCACATTTTTTAGGTGTTTTCATCATGAAAGTAGATGCATACCAAGCTTTTATCGACAACATTAAGTTGACGCAACGAGTCGACGTGTGCAGTTCTGTCAACCTCTGGGTCAAATCCTGACACACTCTCAGAAATGAAAGGACAGAATTGTACCTTTTTTGTCACTGGGGTGGTACCCTCAAGTACAATTTTGTACCTTTAACTGCAGGGTTGTATCCTAAGGGGTACACATTTGTACCCCTTAGTGTACATACTTGTACCCTTTAGAGGTACAAATTTGGTACCCTCAAAAGGTACAATTTTGTACCTTAACTGGGGGTACAAATGTTTACCCTTGTAGTTTGTACCTTTTACTAGTCAAACCTGTACCTTAGGGTACAAATTTGTACCCCATATGTACCCTAAAGGTTACATATTTGTACCCCTTAAGATATAACCCCTAGTTAAAGGTACAAAATTGTACTTTTGAGTGTACCACCCCAGTGACAAAAAAAGGTACAATTCTGTCATTTCATTTTTGAGAGTGCAGATGGAGCCCATTCTTTATAACCATCGCTTGAAATGGTTAGAATTGATGGAGTTTTGGGTTTATTTTTCACTCGTTTGTTCTGGGGAGTTTCGTGCATGGACCCCCCCCCCCCCCAAAAAAAAAAGAAAGGTCTCTCAGTTCTGATTTTAGCCTTTTGGTGCTTCGTGATGCTGGAAAATCATTAATCATCAAACTGTTCTGGGGAGGAGTTCCTCTCGGAGGATGTTTAGTTGTTTTTTCATGGCTGTGTGCTGAGACTTGGCTTAGAAGCAACACCACACATGAACGGTCTCATGGTGTTTTCCTGTCAGCGTGACAAAGGATTATTCTTATATTTGTCTAGATGCTCCAAACAATCAAAACAAAAAAGTAACTTTCCCCCAGTCCTCGTAGTCCAACCCATGGACCTTTAGCAGAACATCAGTCTGTCCCTGATGTTTTTCCCTTCTTGACACCAGACAACTGGACAGATTTGATTGAAACTCTCATAATCATAATTTGAATGTGCATTGACTTTTAGGTCAATCCCATAAGATGATTGCTTCAGTGAATCTACATTAGCAAACACAAATTGCCTTAAATGGACTGAAATTCAATAGCTACATGCTGCTAATTTTATCCAAATATCTTTAAAGGATAAAACACAGGCAAACTGTGATCGCATTAGTAAACCTGCTGCAGTTGTATCAAGAGGTTTCCAGATATCTCAATGTATAAATAAAAACCAGCGAGGAGAAGCAGCAGATCAGTCAAGGCTGAGCTTTACACTGAGACACTATTTAAACTGCTAGCGTCAGCAGGATGGGAGTCATTTATCACCACAGATTTTAGGTCAGGCCTCCAATTGCATCAGTGAGGCAGAACGAGGGAGGAGACGTGGAGGAGGGAGACGTAATGTGCAAGGGGTGAGCGTGGGTGTGGGTCTGATGGTAGGTGTTGGACAAGGACAGCAATCAATCCCTCCCTTTTTATAGTGGGAGTGCATCTATCTGATGATATGTTGGAGGCCGTGTTGATTTTTACCCCTGTGGTAAATTCGCCCACAACAAAACCAGATATTTCATTTACCTCTGCGTGAGAGACGTTTTACCTCAAAAGTAAAGCTGAATTGATCATTTAGTCTTCGAAAGATTGCTTTAAAGCTCACATGACTGTAAAATGTGTTCCATATAACATATTCTTAAATTTAAAAAGAAAAAAGCTTAGTGCTTATATTTTTACTGTTTTTCTATAAACTCTCTGCAAATTCACAATTTGTAATAGTATTTATTACCAGCAAAAACACTGACTATTGCACCATTTTTTATTTATTTTTTTGCTGAGTGAAAATATTAGAACACAATTATCTCTTCATCTTCAGGTATAGTTCTCTGAGTGTTTTACTACACACATAACAGTTTTGCATGTTTATGTGTGAAGGGTATAATAAATACAGTCTTACCAGTTTTGAGATAACTTCCATGTTAGCCTCTATTCAGTGAAGTAGCTCATGCATCCTTTACACTGTAAAAAAAAAAATCAGGGTCCAAACTTTAAAAAAACCATTCAGTTAGTAACAAGTAATTAAATTAGGTTTATACAAGTTGATTTATAAAATTTGTTTTAAACGGACTTAATAAATGTAAGTTTTTTTATAAGTTGGATCAACTTTTTCTTTCTTATAGTGTAGGACTGATGAGGTAAACAGCTAGTTTAAGCCAAGACCAAGGTCTGTTGATTCCAGTGGTGCAGATTTGACATTGGTGGGGACCCGAACGAGACACGCGCGGGGGGGAATGTGCCTCGAGCCGAAACAGGAAGTAAATCGTAAGCTGCGCGACCGGACCAGCCTGGTCTGGACCGGACCAAAGTTACCATTAGACAGACCTCTGTCTGGGGGAGGGGGCGCGTCTGGTAGCACAGACTGCAGTGTGCATCCTGGTGGATCCAGATATGCCTCCTTCCCCTGGACACAGGTCAGTTCACGGACTTAGCGCACAGCAGCGCACCACCTCGGTCCGCTGGGCTGCATGTATTATTAGTGGGGATGCAGCGCTATTTCTGCACCCTTGGATCGAATTATGGGGACAATTCAGTGATTGCTGGATAAATGGTGGGAACACGTCACCTCCGTCCATGCCAAATCCACGCCCATGGTTGATTCTATCTTGAAACAGCTCCAATCTCTTAAAATTTCCAGCGATTTATGCGAACTGTTCTGAACCGTGCACCTGTGGTTTAGTTTTACCTCTGTTTACATCCCTGTGTTTACATCCCTCCACAGCTCCTCTGGTCCTTCTTCACAACAGTTCCTTTTTCAGTTAATCAACACACCTGCTCCTCATTCCCCTGTCAGATCATCGTGTTAGCTGTTAGCTACCCGGCGGTCGTGCTGCTCCTGTAGTCCTGTCCCGCCTGTGTTGTTGTTGTTTGTTTTATCCAGTGTAAAAGTTTATAAAATAAAATTGCATTCGTCGCTATAAAACTTTGCAGAATGAAGCTGTTTTTAAAATGACAGCAAAGCACTTTAGTCTTGGTCGCACTTTGATTTCGACATAAGCCAAAAACTGATGCTAGCTTGTGCAGGACAACTCATCTCTATTATGATATTTTCAAATAAATCTTTGTTCTTGCAGAAGGGACCTTCGTGTGTGTATGACCATGTATGTGAGTGAATTTGTTCAGCATCAATCTTGTTGTGTGAAAACTCACCACAAAGTAATAGTGACACAGCTTTAACTGGGAACAGATGGCTGAGGACTGGAACTTCTGGTATGGTTCCCCGCTAGTGCAGGATTTATATCAGCGCTAGCCATAAATGTAAAACGCAATACTTTCCAACAAACACGCACACTCGTGTACAGATACACGCTACAATTACACAAGCTCATTCATCATCTTCCTCATGTATGATTTATTTGGCTGTGTGCTTACAAGTTTCTCCTTTTTACCCCAAACATTGACCACGATAAACACCAGTCCACATTTCATTAAAATCTTCAGATTTACAGTGCAGTGCTCATAAGTCTGACACGGTGGTTAGCGTTCAGCTTGAAGCCGTGAGGATGTTTGGATCACTGGGATCTAATGGTGTCCAGTCATGTCTTTACTGGATGGACATCTGAACATGCTAACAAGGGCTCCCTCCAGTGCAAACACTCACATGCATTGGCCTGCATCACTGTGATTATCTGATCGAAACCACAGCTATATTTTTGGCTAACACCTGGGGCGTGCATGTTCAGTAAACTAAATCACATGTTTACATTTCATCCCTACATCATACAGGTTTAAAAGTCAAATGTTCAGAACCAGTTATTTGTCTTTTGTTGTCCTAAAAAAATTAGCAAACTCCACTGAAGCTGCATTAAACATAAACAAGGATTCAGTAAAGTAGCAATTAACAATAAAAAGGCTAGGATTTTTTTTAAACCCAAGATCCAAACTTGGACTAAACGACTCTCTCAGCTCTACAGATTAACCCTGGGTCTTTGTAGGCAGCAGCTCCCTGCAGCCATCTGATCCACCTTTTCCTGCAGCAGGATAACATGAGGTCACAGCTCTGCTTTGTGATTCTGTGTCGAAAACGGAAAGAGGGTTGATTTAGTCAGACCTTCCTTTTCCCGTGGTCAAAATATCACAGTAATGAGAACTTCATTCAAAAAGACCCACTGCCTTACATCCAGAGCTGAGTAAAAATGTAACAGGTCATAAGGTGTTTTTTTTTTCTTTTTTATAGCTAAGCTGATGACTCACAGGCTGGGTATTACCTTCTGGTGACCAGTTAAAGGGATATTTCAGCCATTTGAGTTAAAATTATAAATATTACTGTCAAACATTCTCTGCTCAGAGAAGAAGAGTTTATGTCCAGGCGGGACTAATGAGCTAACAGCTAGTCTGAGAATGCTTCAAGGCTAATATTTCATACAAATATTGTTTCCTAAACCTTTACACTGCTGTTAAATTTACATTACGTGGTTATTTACAGCAGCAGTAGCAAAGTGTAGAACTTGTGATGCATCCAAGGAGAAGTTTGGCAGGAACTTAAATTTGAATTTATTGGTGTCATAAAGGTTTTTAATAACATTTGCATTAACAGCTGTGAAATAGGATGTGAGTCAATTCAGACAAGTCTTTTTTAGCTTATCAGTAGAATCAGAACAGAGTGGATTTCTATCATATTAAACTGGTTTCGATCTCTAAAAGCCCATTCATGTGAGAGCTGTTTGTAAACTTTTCATCAGCATCATGTTTTTGTTATATCGATATATTGGCTGAAATAAGAACTCAACCTCTGACAGCTCATCAGTGACATAAACTCTATTTATTCAAACAGAGGTTGTTTACAATGGAAATATAATCAGGGGTGCACTTTTTTTTTTCATTAAGGTCCTCAAGGGAGTACCTGTGTGTGTCTGCAGCCGTATGAGTGCTCTGCTACGGAAAGTGATGCTTACAACGAGACACATTTAGCTCATGCTGCAGCTTGTCAGTGTGTGATCACGGGCTGCGCGATTGACACCGGTGGACAAAGAAGTGTTGTGGCAGAAAGAAAACTACTACTGCGCTTGTGGAACAATGCACCAGTTATGTGCACCCCTGAATATAAGCATTATTTAGAACTTTTACAATGAAACACATTTCAAAATGGCCAGAATAAGATAACAAGATGTAAAGCAAATGTTCGCCTTGTTCTAATAACATCTGCTATTAGCTCTTTGTGATTTAGAATATCTTTATTGAATCAATGGTACATCAATATGAAGTGCTACTACTAATATGATGGAAATGGAACAAACAATACACACAAAACTTTTAGGCAAAGCCAGTGCAACAAAAAATTATACCTAAAGTAATATAATTATGAACATCAGAGAGGTTCAAACCAATATCAGTAGTAAAATCAGTATCGGTGACAATAAAAATACTTGAAACACCAGTATCAAGAAAACCAATGTATAATAAAGCTTCAGATTTTCAGTTTATAAGTCTTAAAGGCACACTATGTAACTTTTTCATACTTTTTAATCTTTTCCTTGAGCCAGTCTGTGTTAATATGACCCTTTACAGAGTTATCTGCTGCTTGGATCAAGAATACCGCGTTTGCAACTTCTTAGGTTAGGCTACTAACCCAATGTGGCTAGCTGTTATGCTAGCTCCGGAGTGTTTTTAGCTCATGATTCCTGATTTTTTTTCCCATCTCTCCCTGCTGGAACACAGCTGATTTCTTTGAATGAGTGATGAACCGCTCCAGTAGAAAGCAGTGAAGGCTGAGGAGACATTTCAACTGTCAGATTTAGGGGTTTCTGAGCAAAGACATGCTAACATTGCTAACAACAAATAAAGGACACTAGGGGGTGCTAAAAACAAGCTAATACTGCATAGTAGGCCTTTAAAAGTAACATTTTTTATAAGGGCTCATGATAAATTGGGTTTAGTAACATAAATTGAGGGAAAAGAAGAAGCGAGGACATGAATGACCCCATTACTTTGTTTTGTGATTTCATTTGTTTAAAACAAATGTCGACCTCAGGAAAGTTCAAAAATGTTTTGTGCAGAACTTTTAAAACTTGAGGCATTACAAAAAAAAACCTCCTCAAGGCTGTTTTCTTTGTGCATTGCATCCTGTTGACATTTAAACATCATTCTCTTTCTTTTACTTTGACTTTGTTCTAATGTCACAGGCAACCAATAAAGTTGTATTTACCCTCATCAGTGCCTGCAGGATATTCTTAGAGATGTTTTTATA
Organism: Callopanchax toddi; assembly: GCA_006937965.1. Lineage (NCBI taxonomy): Eukaryota > Metazoa > Chordata > Actinopteri > Cyprinodontiformes > Nothobranchiidae > Callopanchax > Callopanchax toddi. The sequence continues at coordinate 7,302 of SSNR01001160.1, forward strand.
GCTCTTCACTCTGAACCACGTCCCAGTGTCACGCAACCAGACGCACAGAGACTTAGCCTGAACCTTTAAAGTTACTGCATTTTGAATTTATGCAGAAATTAGGTTAAGATTTGAGCGTCATTAGAGATTTGAGTTGTTTTCCCAAATACAAAGATTTTAGAACCACATCTTTTGTTGATTTCTTTGAATCTTTTTCAGATAATTTAGGTCAAAAGTGAAGCCATAAATGGAAAAAAAGGAAAGTGGGAATAAGTGGGAACTATATCAGTATTTTTTCAATAATTAGAGTAAAATTAAATCCTAGAAAATGCTTTGGATCAAACTGTTGCAGCTGCTCACTTCTCAAAACCCAGAGCATTAAAAAAAAAAATGCAATTTTTTTCTTCCTCTGCAAATATATTTGGCAATTTAAAGCTTCATGTGTCAGCCTTATCTTGAATGATGCGATATACTATCTACATAATATGGTTAGAGTTTGAAGTTATATTAGAAAATATATTCCCAAAATAAATTACTATAAATTCAGAGCTCCTACTTCAGCGCCTGGCGTCTTTCCACTTGGCAGGCTTCACACAAACAAGACCTCCCAGATCCAGATAAACATTCACTGAGAAACGTATCTAAAACTTGATGATTGTAGCTTTTTAATGCCAAGAAGAAGAGGAGCAGTTTGTGCTGCAGATGCATCACCCTTTGCTCTCTTTTCATGCACGCTCATATCGGAGCAGTTCCTGTGACGAGCTTCCAGCTTTTGTGCAATCAATTATGAGTCACAATCCATCTGACGGTTTCTTGTGTTTATGAACAATCACTGCAGTCGCACCTCCTCTGTCTCTGCATTTTAACTTATTTTCTCCTGTTCTAATCATTATCCACATCTCCATCTTTGCATCTTCCATCTAAACTTACTTCCTCCACGTTTACACCCCTGTCTCTCTCTCCTTGCTAATCTATCTCTGCATGACACTTTCCTTCCTCCTTCTTCCTCCTGCTATCAGAGTGTTTTATTGTTTCAAAGCAAACGCACAAAGCAGGAAGATACATTAAATCAGGATGGCCTCGATGTGAAACCTAAAGTTGTTTACACGAGGAGGAAACTATTTAACTGCTGGCTGACAGACAACCAGTTAATAAAAAGGCGTAATGTGTTGATTAATGTTAGATGAGTTCTTAAGGTATAAAATGAGCTGATATGTCAGGGTTACTTTCATATCTACAGCTGCTAGAACACTTGCTCCAAAAAGCCTCTCTTTCTGGTTCGTTAGACCCAGTGAATACCTGCTGAAAAGCTTTTCTAACCCACATTGTGCTCCTCACGAAAGCGTCCTGCAAACAGGAAGTAGCCAGAGCTGAGAACTTCCTGTATAAGTCCATCTAAGGGCCAGCTCCAGCGCGTTTGGGCACAGGAGGTTCAGCGTTCCATCCCCTCAGCTTCCTTCCCCCAGCCTGAATTTACTGAAGCATGGCATCGTGGGAAAAAGTGAGTTGCACCTCTGCACACCACTCCTCCTCACTCAGCACACACATAAAACTAGATCTGTTTGGGGGGGGTGAAGTGAGCCAGATGTGATGGTGCATTCAGTGTCAATGACAAGTTAAAGAAAGGAGACGGGAAAGTGTTTCTACTCACACTTCATTAGTTAGTTGGATATTTTAAATTAATTAGAATTTCGTGTGTATAAGGAAGACTAATGTTTCAGCCAGAAAACACACACACACACTTCCTGTCTTCTATTATTTCAGCCCCCTAAACCTAAATATACAGCGTTATTGGACTGCAGTGCTTTGTTTACGCGGTGCGTGCGTTGTGGGACATCAGAACCTCGGCCGAGTCTGTTCCGTGTGTGACTCCTGAGGAAGAGGAAGATGAAGTGGTCGAGTGCGTGGAGGAGATACGCCGTGGCCTTCTGGATCAGCTGCTTCCTGTTTGCTGCTGCTCTGAAGCATTGTCCCAGGACGATAAGAAGGTTTTCACCTCTGACTCCACCGGAACAGAAGCACATCCTGCGATGGACGTCGTATTGTTCTGTGACTCATCACACGTCCACTAGAACCAGCCGTCCACTCACATGTGAGGAAGGTCGGAGCGGATCACAGAGCAGGAGTGCGACTGAGGGGTCACGTTTACACAGATTTGTCCCTTCACGTAATCATCGCTGCATCGTTTCTTTGCATTTATTTTGGAGCAGTTATATTAATGCAAAATTTACTTATTTTCATGTTTTTTTGTGTTCTTGTGACAAAATGCAAAAAAAAAAAAAAAAGCATTCATGCATGAAACAGCTATAACTCTGAAGCTCTTTACTGAGAACACATCAGGGCCGGATCTAGCCAGCCCCACTAAGGGGGGCAGGTAGAACATCAGGGGGGGCCAGTCTGGACATGCTAAGAATGTTTTGGTCATCACATCCCCCCAATCCCTTAAATGCATCGAAAACAATGACATCATCATATCAGTTCCTCTATCCATAGATTTATTTTCATATTTGATCCCTACCCTCTGCATTTACCCGGGCTTGGGACGGAACAAGTAGGACACTGGCTGATGTCCTGTTGAGGCTGACCTCATCTGTTTGTGTTTTGTTTTCTTTTGGGGTTTTTTGTTCTTTTTTGTAATTTGTTTGTTTTGATTTTTGTTCTGTTTGTGTTTTTTGTTATTTTTTTGTGTGTTTTTTTGTTCTTTTTTCTGTTTTTTGTTCTTTTTGTGGTTTTTTGTTTTGTTTTTTGTTCCTTTTTCTGTTTTTTTGTTCTTTTTGTGTTTTTTTTGTTTTGTTTTTTGTTTTGATTTTGTTCTTTTTGTGTTTTTTGTAATTGTTTGTGTATTTTTTGTGGGGGGGGGGGTTGTTCTTTTTGTGTTTTTTGTTATTTTTTGTATTTTTTTGTTTTTGTTTGTGTTTTTTGTTTTGTTTTGTTTTTTGTTCTTTTTGTGCTTTTTTTTAGGGTTTTTTTGGTGGGGTTTTTTGTTTTGTTTTTTGTTCTGTTTGTGTTTTTTGTTATTTTTGTGTGTGTTTTTTTGTTCTTTTTTCTGTTTTTTTGTTCTTTTTGTGGTTTTTTGTTTTGTTTTTTGTTCCTTTTTCTGTTTTTTTGTTCTTTTTGTGGTTTTTTTGTTTTGTTTTTTGTTTTGATTTTGTTCTTTTTGTGTTTTTTGTAATTTTTTGTGGGGGGGGTGTTCTTTTTGTGTTTTTTGTTATTTTTTGTATTTTTTTGTTATTGTTTGTGTTTTTTGTTTTGTTTTGTTTTTTGTTCTTTTTGTGCTTTTTTTTAGGGTTTTTTTGGGGTTTTTTGGTGGGGTTTTTTGTTTTGTTTTTTGTTCTGTTTGTGTTTTTTGTTATTTTGTGTGTGTTTTTTTTGTTCTTTTTTCTGTTTTTTTGTTCTTTTTGTGTTTTTTGTAATTTTTTGTGTATTTTTTGGGGGGGGGTTGTTCTTTTTGTGTTTTTTGTTATTTTTTGTATTTTTTTGTTATTGTTTGTGTTTTTTGTTTTGTTTTGTTTTTTGTTCTTTTTGTGCTTTTTTTTAGGGTTTTTTGGGGGGTTTTTTGGTGGGTTTTTTTGTTTTGTTTTGTTTTTTGTTCTTGTTTGTGTTTTTTGTTTGGTTTTTTGTTCTTTTTGTGTTTTTTGTTTTTCTTTCTTTCTGTGTCATTCATCAGTAGCTACTTTGAATGAGGACAAATGGAAGAGAGTGCTCACTCTGACCATTTTTCACTTAAATATTTTTTAAATTTGTTATTTCTGCATGCAATCGCGTTTGGGGGGGCAGTCATGGAATTTGGGGGGGCAATGCCCCCCCTTGCCCATGGCTACATCCGGCCTCGGGACACATTATGTTTTCTTGAAGGTACTGCAGCTTATAGTCATGGATTTTCTTCTTAAAAATCAAAGGTCAGGAAATTGTCTTCCTTCTGTCTAAAAAAACGACATATTCAACTCACAGCTGTCGTTTCTTGGAGCCAGAAGGCACTGAATGGAATTTTCTCTCTTTCTCTTTTTGCAACTTTACTCAACTGTTTGATTTTTAAAAGAGTTTAATATTTTTTTCTTGCATATAACCTTCAATAAAAGGACAAAATCAGTGCCAAACATAACACAGACTACTGTAGGTTCACATGAGTCCATCTGACCTTAGAGGGATCAGGACCAGAGGATGGGGAGGATCCAGTAAACTTCATTATTGTCCTCAAGGACAATTTGAAAACTTGAAGGAACTTTACGCAAGTCTTTGTGGAAAAACAGAGGCAATACTAACTATTAAAACCTTGTTCCGCCACTGAATTCTTTTCTTTAAAACTTGTCTGAAGGAAAGTCAGAAATGAAGTTCTTTGATGAGACGACTAGAGGGACGTTGGTCAACATTTCCAATGACTGCAGTTCTTCTTCCTCAAATTAACTCACTAAACCTGATTTGAAGGCTTTTCTTTTTCTTTATTTTAGACAAGTTGCTGAAAGCTGAGTAACGATCACCATACTCCTATTAGTTTTTGTACAGTCACATGCATATCAGAGTTGGAAGGACACGTTGTTCCAATAAAGGACGACACTGAATACGTTGTGATATCTTGACAAAGATGCCAAGTGGTTGTATTTTGACATGTGAGTCCGTCTGACTGTTACAGCTTGGCAGTCGGTCAAAATCAAATATTTACAGGACCTCGTCTCTCATCTAAACACCCGTCCTACATGACCTATTTATTCAGCTATGCTTCATTTCACAGAGACAAAAAAAAAGCACCACAAGTCAAGAGCATTTTCCACCAACAACTGTACGGACCCAGTGGCTTTGATTCAAAACAGACGGGGGGAGAAACTCTGGATGCGTGTGTGACATTTGTTAAATGCATGCTGTAAACCATTTTGACCGGTGAGGAAATCATAAATTCTACATTTGCACGATTTGAGGTTCAGGTACACGACTTGGAGTTGGCAGCGTTGTGAGGTGATTTTGGAAGCGAGCCTCTGGCTTTACAAAGGGCACTGTATGAGCTACCAGTGATTAGCTTCCACAAGGGAGGTATTCTCCAATTTTAAGCAGTAATTCTCTTTTATTTAACTTTTTTTTTTCCAAACGTTTCTCCAAAAGCTCAGGGCACACGCTTTACAAAGGGAAACTTGTCTATTTGAAAACTGTCCAAAACATTTATTCACTATGATGGAAAATAAATCAGGGTCTTCCATGTTGAGACGCGGGTATCTTTGACTAGTTCAAGCTTCTTTTAAAGAACAAAAAATGGAAACAAATTTGCTTTTTTTCATCTTATGAGCATGAGAGAATGTAAAATTGTTTTGTCAAAGAAGACTGAAATTTTGACAAAATGGTCTTTTCATCAAAAGTTTTGTTTTGGAACAAAAATATTTTGTAGTTTGTGTAAATTCCTAAACTCTTTATAAAAAGATGAGTTGTTCATGAACAGAATCTGTGCATATGACAAAAAAAGTTGTTCTAAATGTGTGAATGCGGTGACATTTTTGCAAAAATGTACATTTTTATATGCATTTTATACATTTTTTTTTTGCAGAAATTTAGTCTGAAACAGGCAAACGGTGTAGATTTGCCCTTGACATTGGTGGGGACCAGGACGGGGCGTGCACACCCGTGCAGGGGTGTGAGGGGTCAAGCGTTTGCCGAAACAGGAAGTGCAGATTAAAGCGATCAGTCCTGGTCTCAGGATCGGACCAAAGTTACCACCGGGAAAATGCCCTGTGACCCTTCATGCAGACCCAGGACAGGTGCTCGGCGCGGGCGTGAGGGGCTCAAGCCGGTCGATCCAGACACGTGTGCTTCCTTAGCCTGGACACAGGTCGGTTCGTGGACTCCTTGCACAGAATCACAGCACCTCATTCGCTGGGCTGCACGTATTAGTGGTGGGGATGCAGCGCTATTTCTGCACCCTTGGATCGAATTATTGGTGGGGACAATATAGTGATTGCTGGGTATCGGTGGGGACACTGTAACGGATTGATCTCGAGGAACAAACAATGTTGTTAAAAAGAATTAAACGAGAGTGAAGGAAACAGAGTGGTATGTCCGTCCACTGAACAGGACAAGGCAATATGCAGCTCTTGTTCAACCTTTGATGGACATTGATGGATTATATAAATGTTCGTACTTTTGTACTTCTTCCGCAAGATTCTACTTCTACTACTCTTTTGAATCAGAGGTGTGCGCTCTCCGTCTCGTTCGACGGAGAGTTAAAAAAGTGAGCTCAAATCTGTCCGTCCTTGCGGGCCTGTTGGAGAGCCCTTGTGTCGACGGATAATGGCGTTGCATGCCTCCTTCCCAACGCAGATGAAGAAAACTAGCCTTAACGGTTAATTTGAGTTTAGATTGATGTCCTTCATTTGTGCATTTTAATAATTGTCATTTTTTAACTCCCTGCTCTTTGTTTTGTTAAGTTGTTTTGGTCATCTGTAAGTCTAAATGCTCACCTTTTTTTCCCCTTATTCTCCTGATGTCATCATTAGATCCACTCTTAAAACTAAGTTTTTTCTCAGAGGCATGGCTTAAAACTTTCCCTTAAAAACTGCCCATGCCTTGCAGAACCAGAGTGTTTCATGTTGGTGGAGTGTGTCGGGTGCAGGATGTAGGGATTTTTAATATTAAAACTGTGGTTAAGAACAGGGGGGAAGGGTGCTTTTGGCTCTTCCAGTCAACCACTGTTTAATTCCCAAATTTTCCACTATTACTTAACTACTGCTGCTTACCCTAATCCTCAGACACATCGTACAGAAGGTCACCATCATAACCAAGCACTTGTGTGCAGTACTTGCAGAGGACAGAGTGGTCACTGCATTTCCCATCATTCTCTGTAACGCACAGATAGCCCTAGATGGAAAAGCAAGGTGGTGTGTGTGCAACCGTGACCAGAAAATCTGCTGCACTGCTTAGGATCCCCACCGGCTGTCCACATCACAGGGACCACAGATTTCTGAGCTCTGTAATCACGGCGCACAAACCTATTTTAATGCAATCTGACTATGGATTAGACTGCAAATTGCCAGGGATAGTGAATGTTTCCATGGAGAGGTTGGACGTTGCTTATAAGAAACAATAAACAGAGTTAGATCCAGATTAGACATGACGGCCTGAGAGCGGTGGCAGCTGGAGGAGTGTGTTGTTTTATAATGTCCAAATCCTTCTAAAACGGGATTTAAAAAAAACAAGATTTTAATGTTTCAAATCAGAGCAAAAACATTTGTTTTCTTTTGTTTCATCCTCACTCTTAATCACATCCATTTGAGCCTGTCTGTTTTATGACTTCTTCCTTGTGCACTATTAATCAGCTGGGTGTAATGACAAGCTGACAGTGCTGTAAATGTTTATGCTCAGTCAAGCTCACACATATGTGTTGGAGGCCCAGAAACTGGTTTCAAATCTTCCCAATTCATCACAGAGCTTGTGGTTGCAGCTGTCACAAAAAAGTCAAGTCAACCCAACAATTATGCTTTAATGATTAAAAACAGCCTTAATCCCTCCAGTCTTAAAAACTCGTTTGTGTTTAAATCAGCTGGAGATTGCTTAGAATGCATTATTTAGTTATTGTAGACACATGGCGCAGGAATAGCTAGTTATCTAAGGGGAGAGTTTATGTGGTGGTATCCACGCCAACCATATTGATGGAGGTGCAAACACCAGTCAATACGCATCTAAAACTGAAAGATTTATAGGGAAATTTGTACTTTTAGACCTTGAAGCTTCATCAAAAAGTCTGTTTTAAACAAAGCTCTAAAATAAAAACCCTCTAAGTTAACTTGAATTCATGATAGGTGATTGATATGTAAGAGCTTTTTTTTTTTCATTTTCATCTATTAATGAGATTAAATCATTTAGAACTTTTCAAATCATACACGTATCGTCATTGTTATTCTAATAAGTTAGTGCCATATTTTTATACGTCCTGTTTATTTTCTCAGACTTGTTTGTTTTGCCCCTACAACAATATGGTGGACATTCTCACAATGCATCATGGGTAGCATGTGACTCCAGCATAGCTTTATCATTGAAAAGTATAATAACTAGACAGAGGAATGTTATGTGGAAGCAGAGGCCAAAATGAATCAAAACTCCCCCTAGTGGCTGGCTGCAGTAGAGGTTTTATATCCTGACCCCTCCAAAATAGGGCACTGCTGATCTGACTAAATACAATAATACTTTTTAAAAATCTAGGTGTTGACTCGTGTTGGTTTGCATACTTCCTACTTTGTTGCTGTTTATTCAAATGGTTATTTGATGTATTAAATAAATATTTGCAGGTGCAGAGTATTCTGGATCTTCAGCGCCAGATTTGTTCATCTTTATTTATGCTGATGATCTTTGGCATCATATGTAATTTTGGGGGAAATGTCCCCTCCAATTTTTAAAAGGCAGTTTTGACCCCTGCAGTTTTTAACCATCTAAAAACAATGTTACGCTATATTAAATGGTTACTGGATGTTGTTTTAGATGTAGAGTTGATACCATAGCATTGTTTAAGCAATTCAACCCAAAGTTTTGTCCTTGTTTAATGGGCAAATTCAAGTAACATCCATAATTTAGCAGTATGACCTCCAAATCACATGTTAATCACACATAAATACTACCATAAGCATCACACAGGCTTGCCTGGTGATCGCTAGCAGAATATATTCCTTAAAGACGGGAATGAATTGCTAGAATGAGTCTTAGTAGCATTAATATTGAAACTAATAAACTGTATATTTGACTAAATTGCTGCCAAATGACAGAAATCATTAAAAAAATGCAAAACAAAAGTTTTTCAGAGCTTTTTTACAATCTTCTTGTTGCAGCTAGCTGTGCTGCTATGCTAACGCTAGCTTGTATGAAAGTGGGAATAACAGTTTCTGTTGTTATTTTTATTTCTGACCTTCTTTTTAATGATGCTACAAATGTTTTTTCAGAGCCTTATGTTGAGGAAAAAAATAAGATGTTCTTTTGTTTATTTTGAGTAAAATAATTGTTGCAATATCTACCACTAGGGGGCTTCATTTCTGTCATAATGTAAATGCAAAAAGAAACATAGCCTGCCTGTGGGCTGTCTTTCAAAGCATTGGAAAAATCAATTGTAAAAATGCAGATAAAAACAAAAAAACGATGAATAAATCTCTACGATGACCTGAACTTGTGACCTCAACCTCCATTCCTTCAAAACTTTGCTTCTGTGAGTGAAAGTTTATCTGCCACAGCTACAAAACACTCACAAATCTGAGCAAAAACATTGCAACCAGAACAATTGCAAACGACAAACATCTTTTTAATGTTTGCGTGGAATGTTTTCTTAAGTCTTGATGAAATTTCAGTACACGATGGATACATTAAGCGCACCGCTTTGCTCTTAGCTGAATATGACGACATGTCAGTGCTCGTTTAAGAGACCAAAAAATCTGGGAAAACACACAAAGCCTGTATGCAGATGCTGGTGTAAATCATTGCAGGGAGAAGGACTCTGCCCTGGCTCTATCAGTGATAACTGGTGTAAATTATGGAAGGAATAACATCACTGTGCTGTAATTTATCTCAGCAGCGACTGGGTCAGCGCCGAAAGAGTCGGTACGTTGGGCTTCTCTCATGAGGTCATCCAGAGAGTTTGTTTTTGTTACTGATCAGCTTCCAGGAGCAGAAAAAAAAAGAATTTATAGAGAAATACCTTCCATTCTTTATCAAATGCATACTCTGTTTATTGTCCAAAGTTTTTAAAGCATAACCACATAGTGTGTTTTTCACCAGTTTAGTGTTACATTTCCCAGAAATTGACCTGACTTCTAATCACCTCTAAAAATGAGCACTCACCTGTGCTCCAAATGATCAACTTCCTGAAAGCGTTGGGAGCAAAGGCAGGAAAGAGTTTTAAGAAACAGGCGGCTTTGATAGTTATGAGCTTATTGTGTGATGCTGAGCTGTGTGTGTGTGTGTGTGTGTGTGTGTGTGAGGGAAATGTGGGTGCCACGTGGAGCTGAAGGTGTGAGAGGAGACCTAACAGGCCTTAGCAGACCTTTAGATTTGAGGCACATGGTACTTTGATGACTGCTGCAGCGCCAGGTGTTCACAGTGACCATAAAAACACACCAAACACAGAAGTTCTTGTTCACACTAATAAAATAGTGCTACAGTATTTTATTTATGCTACATGCCCATCGGTTTGAATAAAATCAGACCCCTTCCTGCTACCTGTGTGGATTTACCAGAATTTGTTCAGTTCAGAAAGATGGCAGAGCGGTGATTTTTACGAGGCCCTTTATTTGGCCCGTGGCTGCTTTTTTTGGTCTTTCTTTCATTTTGCCCATCTGTCACACTGCTGAACATGCCAGCATTGTTTTATTGTTTTATTCTGGGTAATGCTAAAAGCTGCCCTTCTGATGTGGTAAATCTCCGAGGGGGCTTTTAACCGTGATGAAACGGGAGATTTGGGGGAGAGAAACATGCAGGAATATTTCACGTTGTTCGTGACAGGAGGGAAATGAACAGTGAGAGCTGAAAACCTGCAAGGATAATTTTCCAGGCTTGTTAACGTGACTGAATTATGTATTTTATTTGTAAAGTCTTATATGTCTTCAGTAGGATAAAGGCTTTCTTTATATTGTGTAAAGTTGCTTCAACATAAAAAAAAGAGCTACCAACCTTCCAACTGCTCACACTGATCCACTGTTCTATCTCATATCACATTTATGTCTTTTGTAAATGGTAAAAAAAAATTTGTCACTGCAGAAAAAAAGTTAAGTCAACAAAAATACAGCCTTAACGCCTTATATTCAAGACAATGACGAGATGCTAACAGGCTAAACGCGGCTCTTTGATGACTAAAATGCGACGACATGTGTGAGTTTTTGTTGGTGCGATGAGACGAGACTAAAACGTTGGTGTGTGGAGTTGTGGAACAGTGTTTGGGTGACAATCTCCACTTCCGACCTTCCTCTTATTGTGGCGAGGATGGACTCCATACGTTCCAGGAAGATCTGTTGCTTAGCGCTGCTGGTGTGATCTCATAAAACGGATGCTTATTGAAAAAATACTTCTTGACAGCGAATGACAACCCAGCCGATTGATTCCATATTGTGTCCTGATTTTATTCACTGGACGGTGAGTCGTTTGCTTTGCTTGTTTTGTTTTTTTTTTTGCTAAATATGTGGCGCTACAGTGGCCCATTCAAAACGCCAATGAGCTAATGCTAAGCTAATGAACCTTAAGTCCGGATTAGTGATTTTATCCATTAAACAGAAATATATCTGTTATTGTTATGGCCAAATTTTAGACCAGTACTTATAGTGTTGATTGAATACTTTGGTTATTGTAGTTTTGTCTGTTTTGGATGTTTTTTGTTTCTTTTCCTGTTTGATGCCAAAACAGTCTATGGTACTTTTGAACTGATTGACTTGTGCCTCATTTCCACTACTGGTGATGGTGCTTTGAACCACCGACAGCCGGCTTACATTCACACTGCAGGAGCTGCATGATAACACGTCACAGGTCACGCCCACTAAACATAAACAAACATGGCCGAACTCAGTGTGTGCGTGCTGGTTATTCTGCAAGCTTTGAGAATGTATTTCAGTATTGCTAAAAGCGCTTTTATTTCCACGTTACCGGGATTTGGGTCTGCACCATTTTCTCTTCTAAAGCTCCTTATCACTCCGCCCACTGCCCGTCACGTCACAGGTTCTCGCGACTGGATCATCAAAGTTTAGGGGCCGGTTCGATGCTCATTTAGGGCACCAGTTACAAAATTGGGAACCAGTATGGGAACCAGGGCAGTGGAAAAGAGATATGAGTATGAAATCATATAATAGTATTTATATTGATGGAACTTATATGTGGATTTGACTTTATTTTGATTTTGAATTCATTAGTTGAATTAATTGACCCAATTTACTAAAACTGGACTAAAACTAATCAGCATTTTGACTAAAATCAAAGTGGCTGCAAAGAAAAATGACACTGGCCTGAATCAAAACAGTCATGAAAATAAAAGATAATGTTTAATTAAAATCTAAAAAGAGCAAGTTTTTAAATGATATGGAATCAGACTTTTTCACATTAAAAGTGTCACAGATTTGGGCACTCTCATATGTAATTATGAGACAGGAAAAAGTCACGTTCAAAAACTCGAATCACCAGATAAAATCTCTGAAACATCTGTGATGCTGCTTTGTATTTTCAGAAAAGTTAAAAAAGAAAAGGATAAAATAAAAATAGCTGCTATTTTCAGTCCTGCTTGCACGCCTGCTTTTGTTTGTTTGCGTGTGACTGTTAATGTCTATCAGTTTTGTTCGGGGACAGTTTCTCTGTGTGTCTATCTGTTGTGTGAGAGAGTCTAATTTGGATCTGATTCCATGAGAACAAATCGAACCCAGCCAGGGAGGCAGTGATCAGTCCCAGGCTGCAGAGACCGTTTCCAGTGATTTCACTTTTACAGGTGGTTTTTATTTCAACCACAGGATCATCTTTAGAGCCTTGTCCTCTTTATTTTTCTGGCCCTCACATTTGGACCCACCCACTTTTTATTCTTTTACCATACTACTGTGTCCCCACTTACCCCTGTTCTAAATGTTTTTGGAACTTTGCAGAATGAAGAAAGTGGTGTTTCACAATTTATGGGTTCTCTTAAATGGAAACACGCTAAAAAGCTTTGTCAACTCATTTAAATTAATCACGGCTTTTTAACTATAAGAAGTTTTTTATTTAGACAAGCCTATAAAATAATCAGGTTTAGCTTCCAAATATATCTGGCTTTGAGAATAAAGAGAAATTCTCCTCAGATTTTCTGTTATATTGGGTCGTTCTGTTGACAGACTTTATCCCATTGTGTTCTTTTTTTTTTTTTTTTTTACCTCATTGCACCAACTCCTTATTTATGCACAGAATCGAAGGATGGCTCATCCTCTGCAGTCGAACCCAAATGCATCAACTAAAACTTCAACATGTCTGGTCACAGACATTTGGAGCAGAACAACAATAATATGGAGACGTTTGTGCAGCCAGCGAGTGGAGATCTGTCAGTGGCTGTAGGACTTCTTTACTTCTCCAAAACTTCACTTTCAAGCCAGAAATCAGGGAGTGTTTTGCTTGATTAGCTTCTGTGGGTTTTTACAAATGAACTGATGAGAGAAGTTTTTAGTCATCAAACCCAGAAAATCGTGAGAAAATCAGGTAATAGCAATTTTTTCCCCGAGGTTTGTGTCGCAGAGTTCAAATTTGTTTCCGTCGATTGAACTTACTCTGGTTTACAGTCAGGCGGACTTTACTTTCTCCTCCTGTGTACCGTTTCAACACCGTTCTTGTCCTTAGAAGGACACTAACAGGACATCCTTTACACTATTGACTTCAATCAGCTGCACACACACATCAGTAGGAGGATGTGTGCCTGCTACCCATTACAGGACATGTGAGTGAGAAAGTGTCAGCTGTTCAAAGATCTCAAAGCGAAGGCTGTAATTTACTGAATCTGTGTTTAGGATGTGTGCAGTGCATGAGCTGGTTGACCCAGTGTGTGTGTGTGTGTGATTTCTTACCCTCTTAAATAGAGGGTGCAGTCACAGACCTCATCAAAGCTGCCTCACTGCTTAAAACTTGTTCTGTCTGCAAAAATTGCTCCTTGTGAACTCACCAAACATCTTTATTAACGCTCACACACGTCATCATTAGTGCAGGAAGCTGCAGCTCTTGTGCAGAATGATGCTAGCTTAAAAGCTGAAGCTTTATTTCAACACATTTTCCAAATTAGGTCATGAGTTTGCTGACCACAGTGGGAGAGGTCACTCAGACCCAAAGTGGAAGGAAATATTTCATCATTATTGTTGACATTTTGCTCATAATTCATAGAAAACAATGGTAGCAGGAGTTCTTTGGGTTTCCTTATGCTGTAAATATTACAGGCTTCTTTTCTGTAAAGATTGTGAATGCTGCAACCACTGAAGTGAGGAATGGACAAATCGGCGATGCGATAAATCCTATAAATTCAAACTTTGCATTGTTTTACATTTTTATTAAGCTGGTTTTTCCTCAAATTTTGTGTTTTGTTGGCCTTCATTTTAACACCTTTCCAAGCAAAACTAATGAGGCTGATAATGAGATGAGCCATTAGGTCAGAAAAAGGTCAACAACACACTCCCGTCCGCTTCATTTACTACCAGTCTGTAAAAATCACATCTGGTAGTGAGACCAGAGTCCAAAGCCAGATCGTTTTGGGGAAATAAGTTCACATTTTAAACACAGATAGATTTATTTAAACATTTTATTTATTCTAAAAACATTAGGATTTTGGTTAGTGTCTCTTTATTCAGTTATTGGATGTTGATTCATCCTAATAGTTTTATGAAAAGAGTTAAAAAGTCCTTCTGAAAACATCTGGTTTAGAGTTTGCTGCTCGGTGGTTCGTATGTGGATCAAATCCATAAAACTTGTTGGGCAGAGGCTGAAAACAAAGTTCTTCTTGTGAGATAAAAATAGGAATGCATTGTGTTTAAAAGGAACAATAAGCTACAAAAAACAGTGGAACGGACTTGACTTAAAAGTATTTTTTTTTACATGCTTGTTAGTCCGACTGCATGTCTGTGGTCTGAGAGAGGAGTCGTGATGGATTCTGGCTAAACTCAGAGCTGACCAGTGGTTTCCTCACAGTGAGATGCCAGCTGTCACATGTTTAGTTTGGCAAAATTTAGACCAACTGAACTTTATATACATCCAGCTGGACGGATGACCGTGCAGAGGAGGAAGAAAATCTACACAATTAAGGTGAATTTTTTTGGGTTACTGCACAAATTATACTTTTGATTATTTTGAGTTATTGTATTAAAAAGGTTTAAAACCAGACAACAGTTTATATTTTATTTTATTTTAGACAGAGTTACAATCCCTTTTTTGTTGTTTTGATATTTTTCCCAGCAGTCATGAAGCAACATCCTGGATCTAAGAGTCAAACTGGTCATTTCCTTTTTTGTTTCTTTTTCCAGAAATAGGTCTACACGTAGATTTCTGATGAATGTTACACGGCACACATGTCAGATCACGTGTCAGACAGAGGAGAGAAATTTCTAGGAATGCTAGTGGTGGAGAATTACCTTCTGAAACCTTTAAATTAGTTTAGACATTTCAAACTATTTAAGGTTGAAGTCGTGGTTTGTTCAAGCAACTAACAGCAAAATCTTGCTCCAACAAACTTTAAAGGCATACTATGCAGTTTTGGTTTGTTTTTAGCACCCCCTAGTGTCCATTTTAAGTCACGTTAGCATTGCCTTTGCTCAGAAACCCCTAAATCTACCTGTTGAAATGTCTCCTCAGTCTTCACTGCTTTCTACTGGAGCGGTTCATCACTCATTCAAAGAAATCAGCAAGCAGGGAGAGATGGGAAAAAAAATCAGGATTCATGAGCTAAAAATACTGCGGCGCTAGCATAACAGCTAGCCACATTGGGTTAGCCTAACCCTTGCAAGATACTTTGTGAGACTTCAGGGCACCGGACCGGAGACTCGGGCTCTGTTCCAATACTCGCACTTCCTCCCTTGTGCCCCTCAATTTTGCATTCCTGCAGAGGTGTCCCAATTCTTTAGAGTAGAGAATCCGGTCCTTGTCCCCGCCCCCATTTCCACCCTCACGACGCACTCCGCCAAGGGTATTACCCATAGTCCATTGCCGCGTTAACATCTCGCAAGAAAGTAGCAGAATGGCTCAAGTGCCCCTTCAGAACAAATGTCTCCTCTGGTTCCTCTGACTTTATTTTCCTCAAATGATTATTTGTTCCTTTTTTTAAATCATTTTTAGCAGCAAAACAGCACAAACAGCAATCGGCTGCGCCATTTTGAAGTTGCAGGCATGTCACCGGGGCACTGATTGATGATGCAGTCATCACTGCCCCAATGCTGCAATTGGTTGCGTGCTTGTTTACTACGCACTCAAACTTTTAAGCACACTTCTACCAAGTGCACTTCGTGGAGGACTGTAGACTGAAGTGTGGATATTGAAACAGGGCCTCAGAAGTTGTAAACGCATTATTCTGAATCCAAGCAGCAAATGGGGCTAAGTGACTTTTCATTAACCCTGTAAAGGGTCAAATTAGCACATATTGGCTCAAGGAAAAGATTTAAACACATGAAAAAGTTACATAGTGTACTTTTAAGGAGCCAGTTGAGGTGATGGAGTTGTCTAAATCCTCCTGAGCACCAAGGTGTGGAGGTTAAAGTCACAATCTGCTGTGACGAGGATCTAGGGTCAACCCAGGAGATGCTGGTAGGATCATATCTCCCAGTTATCCTGGGAGTCACTGAGGACAGTGAATCTGGATGAGAGAAAGAGTCTGGAGGCCTAATTTCCAATGGATGGATGGATCACAGAGTTCCAACACATCCTACATTAACAACAACAGAACGTTTGGCAAACATCCAGTAACATGATCATTCTCACATGTCTGTTTGTGTTCAGGAACTTCATTCTTGGCCAGATGTGTTCTCTGAATGCACATGTTCATGTTCATATGTGCTGATTTCACTCACAGGACTGACATCAATCACCAGCAGACAGGAAGATGTTATCGCTGTTCCAGTAGACACAAATAATTCTAGAATAACAGCTGGCATGAGATGCGGACAAAAACAGCCCACAACACCGTTCTGTGTCCTGAGACTTTCCACGCAGGCAGATGCCTCGGCTACAAGGTCTCACACTCCAGAAGGTTATGACAAGGCTGGAACGCGACTCACTTCAGCTGCACGTTTTCACTTCTAGTTGGAGAGGAAGAGGCAGGAGGGAGAAATCCCTTTAGAGCTGGAAGGACAATAAATTCACCTTTAAATTCTGGAATTTATTTCTTCCTAACTGCAACAAAAAGTGATGTGGAGGACTTTGGTCAAGCTGGTCAAAAGTCACTTCTGAAAATGTTTCTTTTTTGCCATCTTAGAGGAAAAATGTTTCTCAGCATTTCACTCTACCAGCTGCAACACAAACCCAAAGCATAAATAACTTGTTTTGACTACGTGTCATTGGTCCACGTTGTTTCCAAATCATGTGAAGCTTGCTCAGATTTACAGATATCTGGCTTTGAATTTTAACGTGAGGGCATATTAAAGAATCCCGTCCAATGGCTTCTCTGCACAGGTGCTTCCACCATCCTGGAGTTAGCCAAATTCTCCCAAAATATACAGGTTTATATTTTAGTTGGAATGAGGTTTTGGTTAGCCTCTCAACAAACTTCATGAGAAGCTCTCTTCAAAGATTTTCTTGATCTTCCGAACCATAATTTGACCTCAACTGTTTTCCGTCACAGTCCACAGTGAAGGGAGGATCCCCAAACGCAGAATAAGAGACAGGACGTGGTGCACGAATGAAATCAAAGCCAAACAGAGCTGAACCAGAAGGAGAAGTCCTGGTGAGGAAACAGAACACACAGAAAACAGGTGAGTTTCAGGCAGCACAGGTGAAACAGTCAGGATTCTCTTTTTAGTCACTCTAAACTTGTGCAAACTAACTTTTCTACTCTGACCTTGTTTAAAATAAAATAAGGACAGCTGAAACTTTTGCATGCCTCATATTAGAATCTGCTGCTACACCGGATGAGTCAAAGACATCCTCTGTTTTGTCTGGTTCATTGCAGAAGCTGGACAGACAGCATCAACTCATCTCAAATAACCAAAACTGGGTGCAGACAAATCATTTGACTCTACTGTTGAGCTTCACGGGATTCATTAATTCACTAAGATTGTTCTGCTCCTCTGCAAATGTCCTGGACAAGTTGTGGTGGTGCAGGAATCTGCATGACCCTGATTGCATAAACGAGTCACACCTGTGACTGCAAACATAAAGCCAGCTAGGTGAGGGCCTGAGGTAGAGCACCATGGGGCTGCCACCTGTATTGGACTGGTTAAAGCCATACTCAGTAGCCAGGTAAACAATGTAGCTTTTAACGTTTTTTTTAAAAGCCTCTTAACAACGTTCCAACATAGTATAGCCATAAATATATTGTGGAGATTAAAAAAACCCCGAAAGAAATCAATAAAGTAGTTGTCCCACAGTTCTCTAAAAACTTCCGAAGGACCGAATGATAGGATTGGACAATCCAGCTGTCTGTCTGCCGCATTTCCTCACTGCTTGGATTGGCATTAATCCGCCCGGACACATTTTGGGGCAGAACATCCCGGAAGTGAAAGTGAAAGTAGAAGTAGGACAGAGAGCCGGTGGGTGATTCCATTTTAAGATAAAAATACCAGAGTCCCCCCGAAAAAAACACCTTTTCAGCTAGCAGAAAACTAAAAACGTTTGGAGGTGAAAAGAGGAAAAGCTGGGGGAACATTTCTGCGGCTGGA